>CACRXK020001302.1:0-56495 GCA_902702795.2 Paramuricea clavata | reverse complement strand
CGCGATTTTTAAATAGACACCTTACGATTTATGACAGCAACGGCTACAAATACAATAAATAATTAAAAAGAATTCAATGATTGCAATATATTAATAATTTAGACATTGTCCTCGCTTTGTTTACAACGTCAAATCGCAGATTTTCACGTCTTGATACAACGGCTGCATTTCCGAAGCCGCAACAAGTGCAACTTCAAACTGGCTTCAGCAGAACTCTTCCCAAACATAAAACCCATTAAATTCATACGATTGTATTAAATTCATACGATTGTATTAAATTCATACGATTGCTAATATACCACGAATTGTCTTATAGGCCACTATTTGCTGTATATTAGTTTCTCATCCCCGCCCGCATGCTTTTTTAAGAAAATGGCCTTATTCGCCATTATTATTGCTATTTTTGACCATTATTATAACTTTTTTGATGTCTTCAAAGTGAAATTTGAAAGAAAGACAATTAGAAACGTTCCCAAACCAAATGTTAGTTAAAATACAAAATTTCATAACCAAACTGCAAGTTTTTCCCGCATACGTACACACTTATTAAATATCCAAACTCAGCTATAAAAGTTCTACCGGAAGCCAGGGGCAGCGGAGAAAAACGCCAGACGTTCTGGGTAGAAAATTATGAAAACATGCTTTCAGTTGCACTTACTGATTTTGTGCTGTTTTTCAGAACGTTGCTATATAAATGCTTAATGCGCACTTTTCCAAAATAAATCTTATCGGGAGAGGAAATCCAGCAAATAATGGTATTGGCCCGAAAAGCCCGCATCCACTTCCGGAGAAGCTCCGGATGAGAAACTAATATACAACAAATAGTGGGCTTTAATACTGCGAGGAAGTTTGTTTTGGCCGTCGTCGTCGCGTTGCCGTCCTAAAATCGTAAGGTCTCTAATAACCCCTCCGTGCGATCGTTAAATCACTTGCCGTTAGATGCCTCTATATATACACCCTTTAGTTACTGCTTCGCCCTTTCAGAGAGATTACGACATGCAGTCTTGGTTCATTTGAGAATAAGTTTCACTTTCACTTAATATATGCGCTTACTACATGTTTCGTCGGTTTTAATCCCCGAGCCGGCGGCGCGAAGCGCCGTGCGAGGGTACTAATTCCCCCCGGCTATTTACACCCGGGGAAACGAAAGTATTAGCGAAGTCTAAAGTTCATCAATGAGCGCGGGCGTCGGTCACCAACGATGGGTGGTCATCCTCACTGATCTCAAAAATATGGCGGACTGTCATGAATAACGGACACTGATTGGTCCAATTTAAAGTTTGCATTATAACGACTGCATGACGACAGCGAAATGCCGAAATAGCAAACATTTCTTGATTTGATGAGTTGATGATTGATAAATTTCTTGCAATTATTCTTCATTTTTGCTCGTATTTCTGCAAGATTTTGTAAATTTCAAGAAAGAAAGGGTGAAAGAATCGGCTAAAAGAAGGGAGCCAACGTTAACGAAGGTAAGTTTGGTTTTAAATATTGATTTTATAATGGATTTAAAACCCGACGGCCTTCAATTTGCGTATATGAAACAACTAAACAAGACGCATATAATTTCAATGTATCTTTAATATTGATTCCCTTTTTTGTTATATTGAATTTTTTAAATAAAAAAGAAACCAAAGTTCTTTGCAAGCGAGAATTTGAAATCATTTTATTGCAAACTCAAAGTTTATCGATAAAGCCATTTAATTTATAAAGGCAGTTTAAAGTTTTATAAAGAACACTTTAAAACGTTTTACGAAGCGTTTGTGGTTGAATTTTACATTAAATTGAGGCTTATATTACGTATAATAACATACCTAACATATATATGTTGGGAAATGGATAATTTTGTAATTAAAAATGAAATTTTTAGGCGATTTTTCATTTGTAAGAATATTCTTAAAAAATTATCGTGTTACCATGACAACTACTTTAGATACTTCATGTTCGGAAAATACAATGGTTTTGTCAGCAAGGCGAGGGTTTCTGGATGCATGTATTTTCTAGTATAGTCTAATAGCTCAAAGCAACAAGAAAGAAATTCGTTTTTTACATCAAAACGTTTTTGTATACCCAACCATGCATGTATTAAAGTTGATTGTTTATAGATTCTAATTTCGTACCTTGTCTCTCTATGTACATGAGAGCAAGTATTGTAGTAGTAGTACACTCATAGGCGTACGGGATTCATATATCTATAAGAGGAGTTGTGGTCTATATTGCCCGAAAATATTTGGGCCCCTTTCTTGACTTTTCTTTGGGGGATTTTTCCCCCTCCCCCCCCCCCCACTCCCCCCGACTTCAACGAGTTAAGATTGTAATGATTTTACGATATAAATATACTGTTAACCCTTAGGGCGCGGATAGGGTCAAATTTGACCCATAAGATACTTGGGCGTTCTGTAGCAAAAGTATACATGCTAAAATTATACTGCGCATGTCAGTTTGAAGCACATTACTTCCTCTTCAAAATAAAACAAAATTCACAGCGATAGCTTGAGTATTGACGATTTTACAGCGATTTTTGTAAGGATTTTGGACAGTTTGTATACAAAATGGCGTCCCAAAAGGATTACCTAAGCATAGACCAAGTAATGGCCACGTTACATGCCGAAAATGAGTCAGAATTCGACTCAGATTCATCGTGAGATGTCGAAGAATAAACAGATGCATCAGCTGATGAATTTCAGGCCTCTTCAAGGTGCAATGTTGATCCATGCTATCAAGATTCAGGCAATTGATAAAACTAGAATAGTGAAGCGAATAGTGCGAATAGTGCGAATAGTCGACGAATAGTACGAATAGTCCGCGAATAGTGCGAATAGTCCGCGAATAGTCCGCGAATAGTCGACGAATAGTGCGAATAGACCGCGAATAGTGCGAATAGTCCGCGAATAGTCGACGAATAGTACGAATAGTCGGCGAATAGTACGAATAGTCCACGAATAGGCGACGAATAGTACGAATAGTGCAATAGAGACTTTGCAAGGCTTTGTAGAACTAAATTTACCGGGGGGGGGAGGGGCTCTGTTGACAAACATGAAATCGTGAAAACATTCGTCGACGTACGTCAATGACGTCATACGTCTAGTGATTGTCATCAGTGGCGCCGTGGCCGGGGGGGGTCCAGGGGGGGCATGGCCCTCCCCTATTGTTGACACCCGTCGTAAAATTGCCAATGCTGCCGGAAATTGTCGGAAAATTGTCAAGGCTGTCGGAAATTGTCAAAGTTGTCGACGGGGGGGGGGTGAAGATTTAAAATGTTGTCGTCCGGAAAACTTTTTGGTTTGTCGGAAAATTTTTTCGGTTTGTCGGAAAAGTACTGCCCTTGCCCCCCCCCCAAAAAAAAACATGGGTCCCACGGCACCACTGATTGTCATTCTACTTCCTGTTAAATATTTGTTAAAACTCAGTGGTCCCGTAATTTTTACCGATTACGTATGACGTCATTGACATCAACGAATGTTTTCACGATTTCATGTTTGTCAATAGAGCCCCCCCCCCCCGCCCCGCTTCGGTAAATTTAGTTCTACAGCACGGTGGAAAGCCTTGCAAAGTCTCTATTGCACTATTCGTCGACTATTCGTACTATTCGTCGACTATTCGCGGACTATTCGTACTATTCGTCGACTATTCGCGGACTATTCGTACTATTCGTCGACTATTCGCGGACTATTCGCACTATTCGTCGACTATTCGCGGACTATTCGCACTATTCGTCGACTATTCGCGGACTATTCGCACTATTCGTCGACTATTCGCGGACTATTCGCACTATTCGTCGACTATTCGCACTATTCGCACTATTCGCTTCACTATTCTAGTTTTATCAATTGCCCAAGATTCAGTGTTTCACATTGATAACAATCCCCAACAAGTAAGTAAATGATCTAATTTTTGTATTATTATAACGTTATTGATTTATTGAAGTAAATTTTCAATAAACGTAGTAAATTTTGAAACAAAGATATGCATCTATGAATATCATATATTATTCACCCTCATAGAAATATAGGAGAAATATTCTTTCTCGACATCAGCAAATTGGCTGATGACAAGGCTAAAAGTTGCGGCTAGAAATTTCCTGATGACAGGGCATATGACGATGCTAGAAATAAGGAGTATCAGCCATATTTTTGTTTCATAATCTTTTGTTTGATATGTGGTCATTTTCAAATTTGTAGGAATCATGCAACAGTGACATCACTGCTACTAGTGATAACGAACCCAGGCCCAGTACGTCAAGAGGGAGCGTTGGACCCACTGTACGCGGTCGTGGAAAGGCTACTGGGCATATAATATATCTTTATTTTACCCGTAGTGATAGCTAGTTAATATAAGAATAACCTATTTTGTTTTATTTGTATACAATATTATAAATTCTAGGTATGATGTCAGTAATAATATAAATTCCTGTAATAATCGTGTTATTACAGGAATTTATACCAGTGGTTTCCGGCATAAAAAAAATTGATAACTTATGTAATAGTCTTGCTACATATATAATTATCGTATCATTTTGAAGCCAAATGAATTATCTCTTCATTTATATGGACCAAAATACCATTCACTTCTTGTATGCTCCATAAAAGGTCCAAAGAAAAACTACATAAGAAAACTTGAAATTACTCGTTGACCGACTTCAAGCGATGACGGGGATTATATATATGAACCGCTTTTCACGCGAAAAACATTACTCTCTAATAATATAAATTGTATAATATACTTTCTTCTAATATTCTCTTGTGATAGATGTGTACATTCGGAGGAAATCGGTGCATATAGTTTTAGTTACCAAGATCAGTATGTTTACAGTGCGCGCTTTCATACACTGATAAATAATAAAAAGATAATACCGGCGGACAAAATTAGCAACGCGTGCATGTCAATTTCAACTTTTGCTCTATGTTATAAAGCTTATCCCATACCTGTGTTAAAAGCGGCTTTCTGATTGGTTTAGAGCAGGTGAGCTTGTCGTCGAGCTCACCTGCTTTTGCCGAACTCACCTGTTTTTCGCCCGAACTCACCCGCTAAACTGCTTACGTTGCAATAACAATAACAAATATGGCGGACAAGATTTAGCCGATAAACCTAAACTTTAAAGAACTTTTTTCGGTGACTAACATACTGAGACTGAAGAAAAACCAAAGAAAAATGCAGTAAAGGTAATGTAGACGTAGATAAAGAAGTATTTTCTTGCCCAGTGATTTTTTGGCCGGGAAAATGTTCACAAAACATCGACGAATATATCGCGAAGAGCTACAAATGTGTGTATGGCTCGGTGTATGGGATAAAAACCAAACGTACTTGCAGGTTCAGTGAGTCCGGGATTGGATGCACCTCGGGTGGCTGGAAGTTTCCCGAACTCACCTCGCTTCGCTCGGTAAGTTCGGGAAACTTCCAGCCACCCTCGGTGCGTCCAATCCCGGACTCACCTCCCTGCAAGTACGTTTGTTATATAGCATAAATGCTGGCATATTTATAACTTAGTCTCTATCGAAAAAACAGCCATATTTGAAACATAGTGAACAATTTTGTATGTTTTTAACGCGAAAAAATTTAAGTAAATGCATTAACAAACTAGAGGGCACTCAGAGACTGCATACCTCCGCCAGTTACTCGGAAGTGAAAGGCAACCTTGGAATTTCCTAAGAAATCCACTTTACAATTCTTAAGCATAAAAGATTTCAGGCCCCCGCGAATTGAAATCGAATTGCTAATAGAACATATTACTGTTGTTGTGCTGTACAGTACTTGTAAAATAAAAACTTATTAAGGGTCATTAAATAAATGCATAAATTTTGCTTTATGCACTCGCGCGTGCAGTAATTTTCACAGTTGTGCTATTTTAAATTCCCAGGCAGCTAAAATCTTTTGTCTTTAAAACAATGTCGATTTCTTGGGAAATTCCGAGGTTGCGTTCTTTTTATACACCCTGTATTGAAGTAATCTAATGTTGTTAGAATTTGAATGGACTGGCACTTTGCTGAACGTAATAATGCGTAACTCCGTAAGCCTTGTTTTAGACATTGAATTTCGGTCGCGTGAAATGCAACTAAGACAATAGATAATGAAGGCCGAAGCTTAATGAGGTTTATCATCTCATTATGTCTTAGCACTGAGTGCATAAATTATACACGTCCTAATTACGCATTCAGTAATATATTTTGTTAATTGACCGGGAAAAGCAAGACAAAATTTTGTTCATTTCTCGTTCAATTTTTAACCAAATTCAACCAAATTTTAATCAGTTCTTCCTTAGCCGATGGGAAATGCATTCAAAAAATTTCGTACGGATATGTTTGGTATTTCTTGAGTTATCGTGCTCACAGACAAACACACACACATACACACACACACACATACACACACACACACATACACACACACATACACACACACACACACACATACAAACCCAGATGATTACATAACCTCCTGGCGGAGGTAATTATAGCTTATAATTAGTCGAATTAGCGAAAATTGACTATATTCATGACGCGCTTGTCAAGTGAAAAACACACTGCCCAAAGATTTTATTATTTATTCTAGTAGATGTGTCATAATACTCAGTAGCTGCAATAGATTGGATACCTGATACCGTTGCACTTTTGAGAAAAAATAATTTACCGCCAGCATACTAACACGAATATTTAATCCGCTGTCTGAAAGACGTTTTTAAAAATACACAATATTTTGTTTGCTTCAAGTGACCAGCATAATTTTTAGTTTAGGTTTATGCCTAGGCAGGAAATAATAAAATATGTAAGTTTCAAGAAGTTAGAATAAAAGCGCGAGATGAACTGTGAGATATAAAAAAGCTCAAATATCACTTGCGTAATTAACGTTTTAACTTGTTTTCGAACGCGTCCGAAAATAATTGCGAAAAAATTTTTAAAACTGACTACAATTTCCAAGTCAACGTTTTTTGCTCATTCTATGAATGACTTCTTCCACACAGAAAGTTTGAAGGAAATCTGTAATCTTAAGAAATTCGAGTGGTTGGTTTTTATGACGGACTGCCTCTTAAATATCACATACATGCAGGTATATGCATCACTCACGTTTATCTACGACTACGTAGCTACATGCACGGTTTGTTTAATTTATTTAGTTTGATTTATGTTGTAGGTTGTCAGTACAAATTACAAAATGATAATGGGTCGTTTTCCTCTCCAAATGTTCTAAACAATTCCTATCCAGATTTTCAAGTCTGCTCCTGGTCAGTAACAGTCAACGCATCCTTGAGAATTTTGATGAAACTTCAAACCATGAACATTCCGAACTGTGAAGAAAATTATTTGGATATTTATGATGGAAGACATGATAACGCATCAACGCTTTTAGCAAGATTTTGTGGCAAAAATGCAACTTCAGGAGCAAAAGTGACATCGAAAATGAATAACTTATACATTGTTCTCAAATCGGGTAACAACTATGCAAGGAATAGTGGAGATTTGTCAAAAAGCTTGGGATTTTATGCAGAGTATGAAGCTTTTGAACAAGGTATTGTAATTTTTTTTTCTATAATTACAACAAAGGAATATGTTTATATAATCGGTGAAATTTTTAAATTATATACATGATAAATACTGCATGTGCAGGTGTTCGACTAATGTCGATCAGTTTATTTCAGTAAACGAGGTGTTTCAGCATGAACTCCACCTTTGAGTTTACTATACAAGTAAATTGTTGAACACGTCCGAATTTATAACCCTAACTCTAATTAACTGTTTTTCAGTAACTTTGAAAATCTAACTTTTTAACTTGTTTTACTTTTTTAAACTTTTTTGAAGATCTCAAAGCAAACATTTATAGAATGTTTCTGTGGATAGATAGATAGATAGATAGATAGATAGATAGATAAACTTTATTTAAACACGCTGACCCCGTCAACCGAAGCTGATTTCCACGAGGGGCGTGCGAAAAGTATGCAGGAAAGAATTTTAAAACTATTTACAAAATTACATAAGATATATAGTATTATATGAACTATAACAAACTAAGGTAGTAATCTATATACAGGTAATATTAACATCTATAAATTAGCTATCAATCAATGTGAGTAGCGATTTTCTTTCGAAAGGAAGAAAAAGATTTGCTCCCTCTTATTTCTTTAGGAATAGACAGGGGCGTAGGAACCGGGGAGGGGAAACCCCCCCCCCAAGTTTTTAAAAGTGTCCTTTTTTCGGTGGCAAAGTGCTCTTTGTGTTCGTGAAAAATGTTGTTCAGATTGCATTTTTGCCTCAATGGCCTTTAATTAATGCCAACATTTTCGCAACATTTCCGGGAAAAATTGTTTAGATGCCCTTTATGATTGCATTTATTTTTTTTCCCTCCCCCAGGGCCGTAGCGAGGTAGGGTAAAATTAACATATTCGGAAAATCGGGTTAGCCATTCGGAAAATTACGGCAATAATAGTATTACAAAATTTTAGTTGTTAATAACATAATTGTATTGTCAGTATAAACTGATTTACGAAATCATGGCATTTATGTGGATACCATTTAACTGAAATCGTAAATCGGTAAATGTTTTTCGGTTTATTACTTCTCAGGGCCGAAGCAACCGCGAGGGGAGGGGGGGAGTTGGGAGGAGGGCTGCAGCTCTCCCAATAATATGCTAATAACCATTCTTTTTTCCAAAATTATGCAGACCTTTATCATTTAAATAGTATACCTTTAAAATAATGACAATTGATTAATTTTAAGCGGTTACATTATCCACGACAAACTGCAAAGAATTATATTATCCATACTTTCAACTTCCCCAATATATAGTTAATTAAATAAGCCTTCGCCCATTTAGTACAACTAAATTGCAAGCAAATTGTAAATTTCGACAGAATAAAACGCTGTTTTCTGACCATCAGAATTCTGTCAAAACTTTCCCAAAGTCCAGGAAATGGCATTTCAGAGATTCTAAATTTAAAAATTTCCTCGGGCCTTTGGCCCTCGTTCTCAACCCCCAATCAAAAAGAGATTTCTACAGCACTGCATGCTTCTGTCATACGTCTGTGCGTAAAATATGCGTTATTTTTGTTTGTAAATTGCGTAAATTGCGTCTTCATTTTCCGGATAGCAAACACCTTCGTGGCTTCGTAGGCCATGAAATATTCGGAATTTTTTTTTCGTCATTCGGAAATTTTTGGCCTACACCCCCAACCATACATGCCAGCCACGCACCTGCCCCCCGCCGCCAACATTTCCGGGAAAAATTTTTAGGTGCCCTTTTCATTCTAAAAGTGCCCCTCGAAACCAAGCCCCCCCCCCAACTTTTTGATGCTTCCTACGCCCCTGGGAATAGAAATCCAAAGGTGTGCTCCATCATACACGAAACTTTTTTTCATATTATTAGTACGCGGTTGTGGTAAACAAAGACTACTTGAAATGTTCCGAAGTTTGTAGTTTGTCACCTCACCCTTATATGTGAAGAAATTACTAAGTGATTTGGGTCCCATTTTATTCAATAATTTGTACATGATTTTTGCTTTACTTTTCTTCCTTTCTGTTTTAAGTGGCTTCCAGCCCAATGCTTGCAATGCAACAGAGTGATCTATGTCATTGCTCATATTCAAAATAATCCGAACAGCTCTGTTTTGTAGTTTTTGGAGTCTCAAAATATTGGCGAACAATAGCATTATATACAGAAAGAAGTGTTTGCTTATCAGCAAATTCTTTTAAACGCCTAAGAGCCGATATTCCAGATGTGATTTTTTTGCAAATATTCTCAGTGTTAGTTTTCCAAGATAAATGCTGGTCAATTGTTACTCCAAGAGTTTTGGATTCATAAACTTGTTTAATTGACTCGTTTTCAATTTTCACATTTAGTTGCAAATTTGAAATATTTTTTTATCATTTGTTTTGAACCAATTAAGATAAACTCAGTCTTATAGCAACATTTAGACTACTTTTATTGGCAATTAGCCATTTCCTAAGTTTTTCCAAATCAGAATTCACTGCAGTTTCAAGATCAGTAATAGAGTCTCCAGAAACTGTCAGGTTCGTATCGTCAGCAAACAACCGAGGTTTTGTTTTATCCAGGCATTGAGGCAAATCGTTAATATATAACAGAAAAAATAGGGGCCCTAAAATAGAGCCTTGTGGTACGCCACATTTGATCAATTTCTCTGATGAAACAGATCCTTGTATTTGCCTATTTGGCATTTTTGGTTTCTATTTGAGAGATATGATTCTAGGAAAGACAGAGCTTGTCCTTTTATTCCGTAAAGCTCTAATTTTTTCAATAATATTTGATGGTCGACAGTATCAAATGCTTTTTTTAAGTCAATTAAGACTACCAGGTTTAATTTAACTCTTTCTCGACATGCGACATTTTTCACGGCAAGCAACATTTTGATTTAACTGTTTTATAACGTAAATATTTCAGCGCGTATTCACCCCCCTTAAAAACAAAGAACACCATTGAAATCCTAGCAAAATAAGCTTTTCATCGGGGGGTCTAATGCCATCAAAACAAATACACAAACTGAAACAATCATATATTTACTCACCGCTTGGCCAAACATTCTGTATTTTCATATGGAGAAAAAGTTGAATATTTTCTAAACCTTTCAGATTTCGCCACAAGTTAATATTAGTGAAATATTCCTTGTATTCAAGCGCTTTTATGTAGAAAATTTCGTTTGAATACGACCAGTAGAAATGTTTATTTGGAATTTTTTAGTATATCGGGTTTCATCGGGTTTTTACTCGCACGCGCGTGCTGCATGTAAAATTGGCCAATAAGGAGTATGCCGTAGCCCAATGCACGTGAAAATCACGCTCCAGATGTAATTTGACCTTTAGAATCGATTTCCGATGTTTTCCGAGCGCTAGGATGTAAACACGCAATGTTTTGGGTGATCTAAAGTGTATTTCCGGTTAAAAATATCCCGCTGATTTCAGTAGTTTCGCAACAGATTGAAATACCGAAATAAAAGACGAAAAACTAAGGCTACAAGCTTGAAAATAACACTTTCAATAGTGTTTTGGATTCTGTTTCGAATAAGACTATAGCGAAAACGATATCTCAAAAGGGGCCGAAGTTATGTTCAGCGAAAGGTATGGATAGTTTACATTGTTCAAGACAATTTGATTAATATAATGAAATATGACACCGCTTGACCTGTCAAAAGGTCATAAATAGTTATACAATTTTGCTAAAACTATATTTGACTAAAACTATCGATAGGTATTAGGAGATATTGTTTCACTGAATCGAATGGTGGTATTTTCATCTACATAGCGTGCACCAAACAGGAGATATGAATAGGCAAAGTGTCATAGTACGTGCACGTACTATGTTTATAGGGGCCTGCTTTTAAAGAGTTAAATCAAACAGCATTAAACTTAAAGTTTTCGGCACTAGTAAATGTAATATGCAAAGAATAAAGATATCTGACATTTGTGTCTGGTGATGTAGAGTTAAACCCAGGTCCTCTAAATATCTCAAATATGTCGGTATTGACCACCAGACTAGCTCGATTAGGAGGAGAGGTCAGTAAACATTGTCAGTGATGGTAACTGTTTATTTCGTAGTGTAGGCCGTCAGCTTTACAGAACAGAAAGTCGTCATGCCCAAATAAGAGCTCTTGCAATCCAACATTTAATAAACTGTCCAGAACATTTCATATAGTCTAATACTGAACAATCATGGTCGCATTATTTAGAATATGTCAAAGCTAGGCTCATGGGCAGACCATATTATCACACAGGCAGTTGTACATGCATCACAGAAAGTGTACAAAATTTTACTGAAACTATACAGTTGTAACCTCTATTTATGCTCAGCCTCAGGGAAATATAAGAGATTTATATAGGACATCTTGAAGAACTGCATTATGTTTCTACAACGCCAATTGAACAATCTGCTTATCAACAAATAGGAAATCAGACAGCAACTGGTAAACAAAAACCAAACCGACAATATTTGCAATCTAACAGTAATAAAAATATCTCAGGAAACTCAGTCTTAATGAAAAATTTTCAGAAAAGAAAGAATATATGAAGGAATACATGAAAAAAGGTCAAAAAACAATTTTTTTTAAAAAAAAGAAAGCGAGAGAAAAAAGTCATATAGTAAGAAATACAAAAACTCTAATTTTGAAAAAATTAAGGAATCTTGGCAAAAAGCCACTGCAACATACAGACATTCAAATCCTGAAAAAGTCAAAGAATCTAATAAAACAGCCATTGCAACATACAGGTAATTAAATATTAAAAAGGTTGCGGAGTTGTCAAAATTGTCAAATATTATGTACATGCAAGCAGAACTATTCAGAAAGAGTTAAGACACTCAAAAAAGGCAATATATTAAAAGAAAGTTAGATTGTAGTAAAAATGGAACTAAGATTAATAACTACAGGAAAGTAGAAGCTCTGCAGATACCTGGTAACTCTGATGATTCGAGACAACAAATTGATGTAACAAAGGCAACAGTTATTTCATAACCAGAATATATTTGCACCTGTTGTGACCAATTATGGTATAGATCATCTGTTACTGAGTGCAATGTTTCTTTATATAAATCTTGTTAAAAGAAATCCTTAAAGGGCATATGACCAAAAATTGACATTGTTATTCTAATGTGAAAGATCATTGAAAACTGTAGAGTAACTTCTTTGATAGGTTTTTGTCTTCTTGCTTCATTTTGAAGATATTTAATTTTGTATGATATGCAAAGGACCAACTTCCTACGTCACATATGCATAATAATTTAGCCCTAAAAGCTGTATATCTTTAATATGACTAAACACAATCAGTAGAAAACCTACATGGGCATTGTTGTGGACAAACCACATTGCTCATCATTAATTTTGAGCGAATTTATTTGATATAGTGACAAAATTATATAACATTTTAAAGTAATTTGTTATGCATGTGTGACATAGAAATTGGTCCTTTGCATATTATACAAAATGAAATATGTCTCCGAAACAAAGCAAGAAAAACAAAAATCTGTCAAAGAAGTTACTCTACAGTTTTCCGAATGATCTTTCAAATTAGACTAAAAAATAACACCGTCAATTTTCGAGTCATACTGTATGCCCTTTAACCTTTTCAACTTCAAAAGTAAAGTTAGTAAAAAACAAGCTAGGAAGCCAATCAAATGTTGTTACACTAGTAATATTGACCGAAAGCCAGCCAAAGGTCATGTTTTGAACAATACACAAAGACATTATTTGTATTTTGGTTTCTTCTTTTCAGGTAAATATTTATTACTTTGAGACTGATTTTAGTTCATAATTAGTAGCAATTGCCAAGTCAGAATATTAAAAAGCATGTTTATTGCAATAATTCCCCCCCCCCCTCCCGGTTACTTTTTTCTAATTGTTAACAAAATGAAGAATTTTTGGTGTTCCAGTGTTCCAGAATGATGCTGTTCCGGTGTTCTTGGTTTTACTAATAGCCCCATCAGGTAACTTACAATATTAGGTATATACCAGGTGAAATAATAACTACATTATCAATCAAATGTGCACAATGATTCCTACTTACTCCACTATTAGCTGAATACCACTGATGATCGCATGACAGAAGCACCATGCAGTCACTAGATATAGATGCTGAACATGCCAGAAAGGTTGTGGAACATGTGGGACAGGGTTATCAAGGCATCTGAACCACCCTTTCAAGCTACGGTCCAGTGTATCTTTCCTTTGCAGCTAAACACTTGTAAACTGCTTTAAACTCTTTAATGGCCAACACACCTATCTCTGAAGTTGAGATTAAATCACGCTTTCGACTTTGTAGCTTTCCTATGGCTGGGACCTTTTATTTCCTCTTCAACTTTGACAATTGATGTTTCAAAATGGTAGACAACATCACTTTGTTGTTAAAGATTGTGGTTACTATATTCTCAAGACGGAGTACATCATTCACTTTGAACTCGAAATTTTCTGCACATTGTCTCCAAAGAACCATAGTTATAATCCCAGATTCATCAGCTAATTCAACATCTCGTTTTTGTATATTGTTGGGATGTTTTCCAACGATACATATGTCCTCGACTGATATCACCTTGGCTGTTATGTCAAGGAACCAAACAGACTGCGATTCTTTTCGACTGCTTTTCGTAATATTGCAGCTATGTTAAAACACTTTTTCTCCACTGTGAATTGATCAGGTGATTCCTCTACAGTTGTAGAATGATCAATCAAGACCTCAACTTCATTGCTACTTGCAGCCAAATATAGTTTGAAAAGTAGTCAAAATCTACCAAAAGAGGCCAAACTATTATTTTTTCAAAAGAAGCCAAAAACAACTCGTTCCTTGAGCCTGTGTTCCCTTTGGCATGTGGTGGCATATCGTTCCCACCACAGGACAAACACAGGCTCAGAGAATGAGATTGAGCCAAAAAGAGTTCACTATGGCAAGCTCGTGCCCAGGACTTTTGATTCCTCGGTTGAGTAATCAGTACTTGCCACTTGACTTGGGTAGTCTGTAAAGAGAGCACTGGTTGACCGAGTGGGAAAAAGATAACGTTACAAACAACTACTGGATGTGAAAATATTTATTAACAAGCGTTACAAGCCTCTACAAGCACAAGGCAAAAGTACAAAACTTTAAAATAAAATATTAATATTTTATCAGTCTTTCTATCCGATATCACTGTCATAGACATAATTGTCATTGTCACTCTGAAATATATATATAGATGTATAATTATATATGTATAGACAGTTTATTGATACATATTGATACATATGTTTGCGGTAAACAACTCAAGCATTCGCTTAGTCACCTTAAAGTTAATGCAGCAGTTCTCGGCGAATTGGAGCGAATACGAATGATGGCGTTCAGCAGTTCCAATCCTATAACTTTGTTTGGTCTTCACCGCCGTCACCAAGGAAAAGGTTCTTTTCACCACTGCATTGCTTACAGGATTCGTCAGGCAGTCTAAGGTCTAAGGTGTAAGTTGCTAATTTTCGAACCGTTTGTCTCCAAGAGAAGTTTGGAACTGAATGATCCGAGACCAAAATGCGACCGTTGTATCAGGTATGGTGCCATTGAAAATTGGATCCTCCTTCCAATCTCGGTGCACAATCTTCTTGTACTGCTCCTCTATCGCGTTACCTTTCTCTTTGGAATTGGACTCTTGTTGTTGCATCAAGGGCATTAGGGAGCTTTAGCAGTGGCTATGAGTATGAGATTTGTCAAGCGAAATGCATGCTGTATGCTTACACCATCCTGTACTGAAGCGAAAAAGTCGTAGCCGTCACCCATCTGAGTACGAGATTGTGGAGAAATCTTGTCGTCCTTTGAAGATGTTACGGGCAGCAGGTAGACGGTTTCTCCACTTGATTTACAGCTCTAGACGCAGATTTTTCACTTTGAGAACTTTAGCTTCAGCACATGCTTTGTCTTGTTAGGAAGAAATGTATTTCATTGCTTCAGACAAGAACTTTCCGCCAAAGTCAACCTTATGAATGGCAAGTGGTTTTCCTTCCAGGTCAAAAATTGTACCACATAGACTTTTATTTTGCAAATACAATTCTGTGAACATTTCTTCTGGATCAGCATCTGTTGCCTGGAAGAAAGCATTCACCCTGTCGAATTCTGCAACCACAGGCGAAACAAAGTGGAAATATAGATACAGGATCGGATCTTTGAGCATGTCCAGGAGAATAAGTGCCTTGAAACGTGCCACCTGCGTACATGCTGGTTGTGCTGTAAGGAAGTAGGCTTTCAACTCATTCCAAATTGTGAGAATACGAAAGATAACCTTTCCTCTCACCAGCCACCTCGTGGTAGAATACTTCTCAAATGGTGCCTTCTGGTCATCATTGTGATTCATCACCTTGTAGAGCATCTTGTATGCTTCTCTTCTTACAGTGCTCTTTGAGCACCATTTGGGAATTTCTGCCAGAAGAAATCCAAGACTCAATGGGAACTTCTCAAATGCATACTGAACACAAAGGGACAACAAATGGCAAATACATGCCATCTTGATGCAGTGCGGAGCAACAGCAGCTATTCTTGTCCACACCGAAGAAGCACCATCGCTAGCGTAGCCAACACAGTCCACCAAATTGAGTTTAATTTCGGTAAGGCAATCTTTGATGGCATTAAAAAGATCGTCTGCAGAAGTGTGGATAACAGGAATCAGGTAAAAAAACACTGTGAGGATCTTCTTCTTGACTTTGTTGTAATACTGTACGATAATGCAGAGTTGCTTTGCGGTAGAAACATCGGTAGATTCATTGACAATTAATGAAAACTTTCCCTGGACATCAGCAATCAATTGTTCGTTCAATGTTGGATTGACAACGTTCGTCAAAATTTTTGTGCACTTTCGCCTATGCATTTTAATGTTCCTGAGTTTTCTTCCTTGTGCATTGCGGGCGATTATCTCTCTGAGATGATCCATAGTCAAAATTGCTGAATGGCATGCCATTGTGACAGCTAGCTCAATGATTTCAGGACACGTACAACTTGGATGACTTTGTAGTGGTAGAAACTCTGACAGGTTTCATGTGTTTTTCAGTTTTCTTGTGTTTTGTCAAGTTAGCTTGTTTGGGTCTGATCGTGGCATGGCACAGCTTACAAAAAGCATCTTCACTGCCACCCGAAGCATTAGTGAATGAGCTGAATTTACCTTCCCAAGCTTTGTTGTACTTTCTCTTCCATTTTGACGCCATAAATTTTTAACGCAAAACTCTCATCAATATTTATGATTTTAGATCATCTCACCCCCTTATATAATTAGCCGCTGAGGCGGATGGCTGTGAAGACAGTGCTTGTTTAATTGTTATTGGTTAGTTTATCAGCATTACAATTGGCTGAATTTCATCAGCTGTGGTTGTCGGAAAATACAACTGGATTATCCATATGATTATTTTTGAAATTTACATTACAAATCAACCTCTCACATCATTTATTGTACATCTAAGTTATTTTTACAACTAAAGATCAATATAATTCTAAAAAAAAATTTTGAAGTGAAAAGAGGCCAAAAAGTAGGCCAAACTTTTTCCAAGGCCAAACAAGAAAAAAAGCCAAAATCGAGTTATTTGATCTCAAAAAGGCCAATATACCAACCCTGGATATGTTTTCGACAATATTTGCAATAAAGGCGTATATTTGAGTTGTTCAATGCACTTAGAATTTGAACAGTCTGTACCAGTGTAGGTAGATACGATAACTGTGGATTGCGATTTGCAAGAGATAACACACACAAAAAACTACAAGCAGAATTTCGACGTTTGAGTGAAGGCTCTTCGTCAACTTACCAACGAATGGCCTTCGCTCGAAATGTGAAAGTTCTGCTTGTATTTTTCAGGTAGTTGTATCTCTTGCAATCTGCTTTTCAATTTGTCACAATCGTGTTGGTTTTTTAAAATACCCAACAGATTGTTGTCGTGACAGTCCTGGTCCTTGCACTGTCCTTGAACATATTGGTGGCCTGGTCATTCATGGCCGTCTGTGATTCGCTAAAGACGTTTTTAGGTCAATGAGCCTTTTGATGATGATGTTCTTGGTTTCTTGCTAGGGTCATTCTTTGCTGTTGTTGTTGCTTCTCGGCTGACGTTGCTTTCTTTGTTGCTCCTTCTTTAGTCAGAATGTCCAGGTATTGCCCAGCAATCATTTTCTGTTTTACTCTATCGTCCATATGGTAATGTTGATTTGCCGTGGAGAGGTTATGTGTCATTTGGGTGGCAAGGTCGGTGGCTGACACCGAATGGTTTGGGTCTTGCGATGGGCTGATACTACAGCTTTCCGAAGCTGAGAATCTCCAACACTTCCCACCAAGTCTGCGAATAGTCTCTTTGAGAGATAATTTATTCTGTTCGTTACCTGCCTTCCAGTCATTACTCTTACCTATGTTTAAGTGCTGTGTTATTGTTTTTGAAGAATTGCCTTCGAATTTTTCCTAGCGATTTGTTATCCCAAAGTCCACAGATGTTGGTAGAGGCAGTGATGTTTTTGATTGTGTTGATGGCCTTGCCTTTTTGGATGAAATTTTTCTCTGCATTTCACATTGCATCATTATGACATTGTTGTATCTGGTTTAAGTTATTGCTGTTTTAGTCAACTAGAACCAAAACTAAAACCCCATTTTAAACTAAAACTAAACTAGAACTAAACTAATTTTTGAGATAAATACTAGAACCTAACTTTAACCAAAACTGAACAAAATTCTTTTTATCCTCTGAGAACTGAAAAAAAGAAAAACTAAATATTTAACAACTCTTACTAAAACGAACAGTAACTGAGCAGATTCTTGAATTAAAAACTCAAAATTTGTGAAGAAAATTCAAAAGAAATTAATGTAGAATAAAGCGATAAATTAGTGGTTAATTAAAATTAAAGCTAAACTAGAACTAAACTCAAAACACCGTATTAAAACAGCATTAGATTAAATATATGTATGATTGAATATAAAACTATAAGCTTTATTAAGATTACAATAAATTCACTCTATACGGAGCGTCATTAGTTTTTACATTGTGGACAGTTTTTACATTTGTCATGTTTGTCAACATGACAAATACGACAGTTGCAGTTGGGAACAGGGAATTTTACTTGTTCTCTTCCTCTTTGTTCTCCTTGACCAGCCTTAGCTTTACTGTTATCCATTTTGCTTCCGCATCATCTATTTTGTGGGTGTTCTTAAGGTGTTTGAGCAAAACCAGACTGTCGTGCCCACACCTCGGGCATGCTTTTGGCCGCTGTTTATTCTACAGAAAAATGAGTTAGAATTAGAAATGCAATGTTTTAGAATACAAAGAGAACATAAACTAACCTCCTCGAACAAACATATCGACACCATTGATGAATCCGATTCTGTGTTGTGTTCTCTCCAAAAATTATTATAATATTGTATTGGAATGTATATTAAGATTGTGTATGTTGCCTAACAAATAAAATTACCTCTGACATATTTTCTGATTCTGACGATGCTTCTGTCCCACTTTCTTCCTTGTCCTTTGGCTAAAAACATAAATAATTATTTTAAATAAGAATGAAAATGTTTGTAAACTTTGGTCACATTTCAAACATACCTTGTCGTCCTTCGAGACTGCTTTTCTATTATATAAATTACCCAATGACACGTCATAATCAGAATCATCATCATATAAATCGCCCAATGGCCCCCTTCCTTGTTCTTTGGCTAAAAACATAAATAATTACTTTAAATATGAATGAAAGGGTTTGTAAACTTTGTTCACATTTCAAATTACCTTGTCATCCTTCCAGACTGCTTTTCTATTATGTAAATTGCCCAATGGCTGTTCCTTCCCTTTTGGGTGAAAACGTAAATAATTATTTTAAAGGACATTGGCAATGAAAATTTTTATTCTTTATATCTATTAAACTTTCCTGCAGAATACTTAATTTCGTGTTTTTGTCTGTCCACTGTGTTTAGTTGTTGAAAAAATTTGTGAAAACGTTGAACAGTCGTCGGCCATTTTGAAAAAAAAACGTGTAGCTCACTTATGCATGAAGACATTTACTGTCGTCATTAGTAGGGTAAGCACAAATCTGACAATGTAAATTATATTGTGCATTTGCCAATGTTGTAAGAACATTTTGTCAAAAATATGAAAGATGCATAGCAAATGCAATCAAATAATTGTGCAATAGCTAGGTATCGCTGTTCTACATATATGTTTTTGACAATATTTGCAATAAAAGCATATATTTGAGCTGTTCAATGTGCTTAGAATTTGAACGGTCTGTACCAGTGTAGGTAGATACGATAACTGCGGATTGCGATTTGCGAGAGATAACGCAGATGAAAAACTGCAAGCATAATTTCAACGTTTGAGTGAAGGCCCTTCGTAAGTTCTGCTTGTATTTTTCAGGTAGTTGTATCTCTCACAATCCGCAGTTACAGCTTAGAACTTGACTGCATACTGGAAATCTGCCAAATAATTTTATTACACACATGCCATATATTCCAATGGTGTATGTACAGTATATGTTGTATTGCAGAAATATGTTGTACAGTACTTATCAGCAAAAAACATTATACTATATAAGATTGTAGTATTTCAAGGTATATTTCTATAAACATCAAACACAAGTGACAAGATGCAACATTACACATGTATATACACTTTATACAGACATTGCGTTATGACCTTTATGGAAAGGCGAACCTACAGTATTAAATATCTAAAATTTTGGAACAACATATTTTACTTCACACTTCATGTTTTAAACACAGAAAGTTCTTTCCCTCAGTCATTGTGTAAGATTCATCTTAATTTCCTATTTGTGGTTCTGTATCTACATCATGTTTAAAATGTGTGAAAAGCCATCGGGCTATGTGAACCAGTTCTCGTATTCGTGAATTAAACATAAGCAGGAATTTTCCCCCAAATCTGGAAAACCGTGCAAGAACATCGCTGATATGCCACCAAGTCAATATATTTTGTCTTTTTTCAAGATCCACCAGTTTCGAGACAACGACAACATTTATCTTTAGTACACATATTGTATTGAAAGTCCGGATGTGTTTTCAAACACTTTTCGCCTTGTGTCTCTGTTTGGTCAAGAAGCACATCACATTTGTTGTACAAAAAGTCTCAAATGCTTTCTCATAACAACAAAACCATTCAGTAGCCTATGCTGATATAGTGCAATGTTCACATTCACACCAACTAAGAGTCTGAAGGTGCCAACTTTCCAAATCATGATCGATTTCCTCGTGAGACAAAGACAAATCAGTAATCACTGCCTTGTTTGGAATTTTCCTCACTAATATTGCTTATGTTTGCTCCCGCTTCTGGTTCGAATTGGTAAGATAACACTTCTACTCGGTTCTCGTGAATATTTTTAATTAGAACAAATAAAAACCTACAATTTCCTTATAAAACCTATCAAATCTCGATGAACACAATACAAAAATATATTGCTGTTTTGATTCTACCCTACTAATGACGTCACACCGGTCATTTGACCCAAAGATAATTTTTTTGAATTTCACCCAAGATGGCTGACGATATGTTGAATGATGAAATTTTGAAAATTTGGCACAAAATTAAAGCGAGTGTATTGACGTTTTGGGTCATGTTCTTCTGTGAACCATGCGCGAGATATTCAGCCAAAAAGATGAGGATTTCTCCAAACTTTATCAAAAATAGAAGTCTGAAATCACAAGAAATATGAACAAGGAATACAAGTGAGCACATACGATATTTTTAAGGGTATTTTTGAGTAGAAATATGCGATCAAACACTCGACCATATTAACGTTGGTTGAATCTAGTTTAAAGTTGTCTTTTTAGACAAACTGTTTACGCAAATTTGGGCACAATTTCGACTGTTTTCGTGACCACATTGTTGATCTGTAATCTTGTTCAGTTGCTCATAATGGATCCCAATGCCAAGTCCACCCAAGACAAGCAATGTTGAAAAAAAAATCTTTCTGTAATTTCAATGTAATCAATTCCACAAGGCTTTTCCCACCATCAAGGTCACGTTTTAGGTCTCATTTACACTATGACACTATGGCAAATTTACCATAGCATAGTGATTTGCATCCACAGTGCCAAACATAGTGGTCCATAGTTAATAAGCCACAGCAAACCATTCCTTTATTGTGTGAACACAATGCTAAGAAAGGTAGTGAATTTTTAACGAAATTCATTTGTATTCAGAGTGTCAAATGTGGTGGTCCGTAGTTAGTACACAACGGCAAACCACTCCGTTATAGTGTAAACACAATGTAGTCTCAATACTAGAAACATACTAAATTTTGAATGGAATGATAGCTGTAGCGGTGTAGCATTATAGCATAAACACAGCCTTTGTAATCAATAATTTGTTTATCCATCTGATTTTTGTGGGAATCAAGCTTGATTTATTCTTTATGATAGCACTGGTTCTTGAAGATTTTTCCTTGTTTCAACTGATTCCAGGTTTACTGCGAGCTGTTTGCTTGTTTGACTAATATATTATGAAATGAATAACAATAATATATAATATATATAATATATATAATATATATAATATGTATAATATGTATAATATATATAATATGTATAATATATAATATAATATATGCCAGTGAATACATGCAAAATTTAGTTTCTTTAACTGAAAAATTAAATTACTGCAAATGGATAATCATTCATGTTTTGTGATATGATCTGGAATTATCGATAAACTTATTAGCGTAATATGACTGAGTGAAGTTTATAACAAACTTATTATTATAACATTTACTGAGATCTTAATAAAAAAATAAGGTATAATACAAGCAATCCATACAACCCAGTCTGGAAAGTTTGCAACGTGCAGCCGAGAGTAATTTATATCTGCTGACATTTCAAAAATATTTCGATACAGAAAACTTATGGAGGATTTAAGAGACTTTTTAAGAGGTGAGATACATTTCAATATTTAAATATGTTTAGATCTGCATGTTTTTAATATATATTCACTTTTATTTAAAAAATGTTACTTAATACTAAAAATACAATGGCTACTGACTAGAGTGCATATTGTACTCCAGATACCTAGCAATAGCATGTTATATCACTTATTTACTAGTACTGTTAAATAAGACAAACAAAATATGTAAAGTGCAAACCAGGTCCAAGGTCCGTTTGTTTACATTCACACTTGCCCACAGTGCCCAGCCCTGTAAACTTGCTTGTTGTCGTGTGCTCCACTTTTGGTTTTATTACTTATTGGTCAATAAATAAAGCACTATGGGTGCTTTCCATTAACACGTCCAGACTGGTCAGAATGGTCAAATTGTTGAATGAAACACAAAACGTTTTGGCTTTGGACCTATCTGTCCCAAAAATTTAGATAAAATTAGAATGAGGTCCATTTACGCTAAATATTGAGAAACATATACTAGATCTTTCCATTGATACAGAGACAAAAATTTGGGTCTGACCAGTCAGCCCATTAACTCTTTTGCATCACAACCCAGTTGTATCGATCCTGAGCGATCGACGGCTATAAATTTCATACCTTCGGTTCAGTGCATGCTATGAAGACAGAAATACCACCAATCGATTCAGAATTAAAAGATAGACTAGTTCCAAACGATAGTTATAGTCATTATTAATATTGTAACGATTTATGGGCCTTTGAAAGTCAAACACGATAATATTGTATCAAATTACGCAATTGTCTGAACAAAATATAGACTAGCCATACCTTTCGCTGAAAATAACTTCGGCCCCTTCGCACATATCGTCTTTGTAATAGTCTTGTTCGAATCCCCATCAAAAACACTATTTAGAGTGTTATTTGCAAGCCTGTATCTTCAAATCTGTATCTTTTATCAGTATATTTCCATTTCTTGTCCGACTGTGAGCTCGAAGTGAGTTAATCCCAACCGGAAATACGTCTGAAAACCGTCAAAACAATGCGACGTTTGTATCATATGACCCTGGAAAGGCCAGAAATGGATTCGCAAGGTCAAATTGCACCTACACGCGTGAGTTTGACGTCATACCGGCCAACAGGAGCTTCTTATTGGCCAATTATTGCGCAATGTTCGCAAGTGCGAGTAAAACCCGATATCTTGAAAAATTAAAAATAAATATTTCTAGTCGGCGTATACATACGAAACTTTCTACACGAAAGCGCTTGGATACAAAGAGTATTTTACACATATAGCCGTTCAGAAAATGACGAAAAGTTCAAGAGATATTCAAGATCTTGTAGATATAAAATCTAGAATCTTTGGCCAAGCGGTGAGTAAATATATGATTGTTTCGGTTTGTGTAATGCTCTGATGGCACTTGACCCCCTGTTCGAAAGGTTATTTTATGAGGATTTCAATGGTGGCTTTTATTTACAAGGGGGGTCAATACTCGCCGAGATATTTATACTAGAACATTGGGTCGTAATATGATGCGAATGGCTTGTGACCGAAAGGAGTTAAATGGAAAGTGCCCTATGAATCAGTTGCAAACACGATGGTTTGTGAAGTGGAAAATGGACACTTGGTATATAACATAAAGTCTTTTAAACTAATTTATTTAGAGAAGCATATGCCAATTCATAATATTTTTAATATTTTAGTATGTTCCATATTTATACATTATAGTGCACAGTATAGAAACATTTTTTATATTCTTGGAAATTTGTGAAGTGCATTAGAACATATCAATGTTATTTGCACTATATAGATATTAAAATTATTATTATTATGATAACAATTTATAATAAACCACATCTAGATTCAGCATATATAGTCTGCAATTACCCATTCATGCCCAAAGCTGTAACTGCATCCACTTTAGTTTTTTTACGAGCGAGGATAGCTGAATGTCATCACCATAGAAAGAATAGATATAGAATGCATACTTGATCACGAATCATGTCTCCACTTTTTCTCATGCGTGCCCTTATAAATCTGCCATGTTTGAATTTGACTAGGAGTGCAAATTACAAAGTATAAACAAAGCTAAAACTACGTTTTCATCGTCAAAACGTTTATCTTGTTGTCTAATTTGTAGTTTGGGGATAGATTTCAAGTTTTTTGAAGGCACAAACTGTCAAAGCAAATGTGCAGGTACAAAAACGGTGAAAATCGTGCAGCCTTGTAAACAAAGTATTTTCGCCGGTTTCTTGAAATTTACTCATAAAACATTTTTGCATGCTTTGAACGTCACTACTGTCACTGTTTTGGTAATATCTTATAAGATTACAAAATGATAGTTCTTTCTTCATCAGGTTTCGTTTTTCTTTGATGTAAACGAAGGTTTTTTATTTTTTTGAAACAGAAATATTTAATTGTCGATAGACTGTAAATTGTCTAAATAATCGTCGAAAACTATGGTTTCAAAAGCGTTGCCTCAAGCTCAAGCGCAACACAGAAAAATATGAAAAGTAATTGTGTAAGTTTAAAAATATTACTTAACTTCATTTATATTATATTATAAAAAAGTTGAAATAGTTAATAAAGCATACCTTTTGAGTTTGAGTTTGTCTTGATCTTTTGGGTTTTGTTTTGGCTTGCACAACAACGTTGAAAATTTATTTTTAAACGATGATTTCTGTATATATTCTGTTCAGAACTGTTGCTTTTCGTAAAAAAGCCCACTAGAATGGGTTTTTAGACACCTTTTTCACTTTTTTTCCATTTTAAGTCTCGATATAAAATTTTTGCAAACTTTGCATTTGAAAAAACAATTTGCACTATCTGCAACCGCACGAAATTCCCACTGAAATTCCCTGCCGCCTGGGAGTCTGGGAACCAAAATGCCCTTATAAATCTGCCATTTTGTGGAGACAAATTTTTCACTGAGAAAAGATAGGAGTACGCATTCTATATCTATTATTTCTATGGTCATCACATGCACATTTGTGTAAGTTTTGGTTTTACAAAACACATACACTGCTGAATATATACCATATAGATAGAGTAAATACACTTTTTGTTTACCTCGTTTACCCTGACAACCTGTTTCATCTGTATAGGAATCATCAGGTCGATTGCAGACCTCCTGACTATTTCCATATGGATGAAACAGACTGCAGTGGTTTTTTGAGGTAACTGTTAATATATACTAGAAAATACATGCATGCAGAAACCCTCGCCCTGCTGACAAAACCATTGTATTTTCCGAACATGAAGTATCTAAAGTTGTTGTCATGGTAACATGATATTTTTTTAAGAATATTCTTACAAATGAAAAATTGCCTAAAAATATCACTTTTAATTACAAAATTATCAATTTCCCAACATATATATGTTAGCTATGTTATTATACGTAATATAAGCTTCAATTTAAGGTAAAATTCAACCACAAATGCTTCGCAAACAGTTTTAAATTAAAATGTTCTTTATAAAACCAAACTGCCTTTAATTAAATGGCTTTATTGATAAACTGCGAGTTTGCAATAAAATGATTTCAAATTCTCGCATGCAAATAACTTTGCTTTCTTTTTTATTTAAAAAATTCAATATAATAAAAAAGGGAATCAATATTAATAATACACTGAAATTATATGCTGTCTTGTTTAGTTGTTTCATATATGCAAAGGGCCAAAGACTGTCGGGTTTTAAAGCAATTATAAAATCAGTATTTAAAACAAACTTACCTTTGTTAATGTTGGCTCCCTTCTTTTAACCGATTCTTTCACCCTTTCTTTCTGAGAAAGCTTTTGAAATTTACAAAATCTTGCAAAAATGCGAGCAAAAATGAAATATATTTGCAAGAAATTTATCAATCATCAAATCAAGAAATGTTTGCTATTTTGCTGTCGTCATGCAGTCGTTATAATGTAAACTTTAAATTGGACCAATCAGTGTCCGCTATTCATGACAGTCCACCATATTTTTGAGATCAGTGAGGACGACCACCCATTGTTGGTGAGCCACGCCGCGATAATTGATGAACTTTAGACTTGGCTAATGCTTTCGTTTCCCTGGGTGTAAATAGCCAGGGGGATTTGTACCTCGCATGGCGCTTTCGGGTCGGGATTAGAAATATACATTAATATAAACAGAAAATAAACTAAACAAAAATAAACTAAGGTACATGGGGGCAGGTCATTGTATGAGCTAGGCATAAGGGTTAGGCCTTGCCGTTTTAGCCCAGCATTTGGCAGTTGGTCTTCACATTTGTGCTTAAACTATGTTGGTGTTTCGTTTTTGCTTATTTCCTCATCTTCATTGCTTCTTTATCATCTGTGTTCGACTTTCTCTTTCTCCCTGTTTGAAGTTTCGGTTTAGGGCCTGGAGGTTGCACAGATGATGGATTTTATGTGAGATTTTCTTTAGAAATTGATGTAGGCTGTACACATATTTGTGATGTATTGTGAAAAACTGGCAAGAGTTTTATTTTGTTGCTTTCCAAAGTAAAAAAATGTGCTGGAAAAGTGTTGCTACAGTGGAGTGTCCACAAGATTTCGTCGCTATATTACGGTATGTCCTTGTACCGAATCGTCTCGATACACTCTATATATATTCGATTAACACACTCTACCCATTTTTTAATATTTTCTTTAATACAAAGAACCAAAACTCTCCTTAATACAAGTACGAACAACCGACTCTCCCTCCAAAACCCATGTGCTTCACTTCCGTTTTCCTGGAAAACGAAACCTACTAAATTCCCAGTATGAGGTATATCGATTTACTTCCGGTTGTGTAATGTCTACTGTTCGACAAGTCTGTTCACCCTCCCCTAAAAATCAACGCAGTTCATTTTTATAAACAATAACAATATCCTTACTAGCTATATATAGTTTCAATTCTCAAATGGCATCGTCCTTTGCTAACTGCTGCTATTCTCCTCCACCATCTCCGCAGTCACACTCCTAATCTGTGAGAGAGGCCGTTCAACAATATGACTCCTCTCGCTACTCCATCTACTCCCTTCACGATTCACGTCACCTTGCCTTTAATCCATTTCCCACGGTTTCTCTCTTCCCCTATGATCAGAACAATCTCCCCAACTTCCGGCGGTTGTGATTTCGCTCGGTTAATACGATGACTTTCCATCAACCTGTGTATGTACTCCTTTCGTAATCGAGTCCACGCATGTTCTCTAGCCTTCGATTGAACTTTGTAAGTTCCTCGTCTTCCACTTCGATATCTTGCAAGATGTGGGACTGCTGTCTCCACATAATCGAATTTGGGGTTAACACCTCTTCATGTTGGGTTTCTGATGATGACTTTAAGTTTGGCTGCTCTGGCCACTTCTCTTGTTACAACAACCACTCGGGTCCTTCGTACCAACCACCTTTCTCCATCTTGTTCAAGGATGCCTGTCTACTTCCAAGGTCGGCAAGATTAGCTTCAGTAGGACAATACTTCCACTGAATTTCCACTTCTTCCATCATCCCTGCTATTTTCTTCACATGATTTGAAACAAATGTCTTCCATGGCTTACCGGGATTCAAAATCCAGTAAAGTGACACAAGACTGTCCATCCATATCACAACTAACCGAATCGGCAATCTTTTGAGCGCTCGAGTAAGATTTTGGGCCAGGTTGGCTCCCATTTGACCACTAACTAGTTCTAGTCTAGGTATTGAGGTGTTGCACTTGGCTAACCGAAATTTTGACGCTAACAGCCCCTTTGACTTTCTAGAGTCTTGATCGACCACTGCAATCGACACAGTAGAACATGCTAATTCACTCGCATTTTCATTTCACCGGCTGACACCAAACTCCTTGGGACTTCAATGTCTCGCAATTATTCCACTGCCTTGCGAGTGCAAGGGAAACTTCTGCATTCCAACTCTTCTGTTCCTTGCATGAATCACGATAGATCTGCTTGCCCTCAATCATTGTCGGTGAAACAATTCCTAATGGGTCATAGGCTCTTCCCGATCTACTACGAATCGCTCTCTTGGTTAGCTTCTCGTCATCATTATCATGTAACTGAACCTTCAGAGTGTCCTCGGTTTTGTTCCAAACGTGTCCTAATATTTTCCAGGGGTTTGGTATGTGTGCACACTCTAGGCTAACCACGTTGCTCTCCCATTTATGCACTGGAAATCCCCCCTCTCTAGTACTTCGGTGGCATCATGATGTTCTAGCATTGCACCTAACATGAAGGGACTCTCTTCTGTGCCAAATGGTATATGTGCAAAACGAAACTGTTCCTCTCTCCCGTTTATATTGAAAAGAAAGCAAAACACATCCTGATCTTCACTAAGGCCAATTTGAAGGAACGCCTTCTCGATATCTCCAGTCAACAGGTATGGTGACATTTGTACCCAGACTAGTATGTCCCATAACAGGGGTCGCAAAGGAGGGCCTGGGTACATGCATTAATTGACACTGCTTGAAATAGGTTGTGGTTTGGCGCTGGCATAGAAAACCATCCGAGTTTTTGTTGTAATTGCGTCGTAATGATCTTTTCGTAATCCTTCCGCAAACACTCATCTTGCTCAAGTCCCCTCTCCACTCGCTTCAAACGTGATTTACTCTGTGTTTCATTTGTCTCGCTTAACTGAGTCCCAAGAAACTTTCAAGAAACAGAATCCAAGGAACTTCTACCTCATATCTCCTGTTTATGTCATGAACAATGTTCTCCTTAAACTCTCTGTGCACATCAAGTTGACAGTTCTCACCCCAATCTTCCACTCCTAGAACATTTAAGCTATAAAGTTGTTGGCTATCCTGATCCTCCTGTGAAAAGCAACACCCATCACTGGGAAACTCCCCACCATGGATTGTCCACCCGAAGGTAGTATCCTCAATTATGGGATCACCCTGCTCCCCCTTGAAAACCTCTTCTGTCTTAATTCTACAATACGTACTGTCCCCAAGAATAACATGCATTTGGTACTCATCACTGTGCTTCATGTAGAAACTCTTATCAGCCGCATGTCCGTATTTTGACTTTAAATCGCTCAATTTTGGACGTCAAACTGTTGTAAAATCAGACATCTTACTGCCTGTTAACTCTACTCTCTCCCTCGTTTTACCATCAAGCGATGTCATGGTTACTTCGAAAATAGGCAAGGACTGTTTTGTAGTCCCACTCAGTGTGACTATCTGGCACATTTCATGGCAGACTGGGGTCAACTTCAACTTTCTGGCAGCATCACTAGATATGGAATTTCTGCTCGATCCTGAATCTAAGTAAGCTAAGGGTTGTGCCCTTTATATTAACAGGGATCATTGGTGGAAGTGTTTGTCCTTCGACTGGCGACGTATATCCGGTAAATACAGAGTTGCCAGTATTATTCTCCTGGTCACAGAGACTAGTGTGATGTCTAGCCCTACACTTCACACAACCTCGACTGCGGCACTTATTTGCTCTGTGTCCAGCTCGACCACAGTTAAAACATAACTGGTTTTCTACAAAATACTTCTTTCTTGCTTCTAATGACACAACTGTCTTACAATCACCTCCCCAATGATCCTTCTGACAAAAAATACATACAGGTGTTACTGGCTTACCGGTCTGTACTTCGTTACCACTTCGCTTTGATGTAAACCAAGACCCTTCCTTTCGAGTTTCTCCTGGATCCAGCTTGTGTCGACTCTCAAACTTTCATGTAATTGTATCCCCTGACAACAGGCAGATTAACTATTTCATCTACATGAGCATTTACCACTAATTTAGTCTGTCCGTATTCCTTTTTAACCTGTCCCATGCTGTTTTATATCCAACCTCTCCTGGTTTTAAATTTGCAATTTTATCTCTAACCTTTTGACATACCATCTCCAACAAATATCCGAATTTCTCCTCGTCTGTGGTCGGTTTTCCGTGTACTTGTGTCCAAAATATATTTTCAAAACGTACCCAGTCCATAGCCATCCCTTTAAATGGTGTAAGTTTCAATTTTGGCAATTTCGCTGTCGTTCCCCGAGCCGATTTCTCTATTTCCATCTTTTCTTGCGTCATACGTAATTCTGGTTCGAGTTTCACCTCCCATAATTTCCGTTCATACTCCTGTTGTCTCTCACAAAGTTCCGCCATTTGCCTCTCGTGTTGTTGTTATCGTTTTTCCTCTAATTCTGTTTGCCATTGCTCAGATTCTCGCTCTAAATCCTCTTGTCTACGTTAGACTTCCTGTGTTAGTTTCTCTTTGTCCTCAACCAACGATAAATACTTAGTTCTCACATCTTTCTTCCACTGCATCACTGCCCGAGGCATCATACCATTGTCAAGTTTTAATTCCTCTGTTTGCGCTATTATGTCTGTCAATTTGTTGATTTTTCCCAGCTCGTTTGTCCAAAATATCCATCTCAGCATAGTCCCTGTTTTCTATTAATTTGTCTGCTTCACTTCAGTTTTCCTGGAAAACGAAGCTTACTAAATTCCTAGTATTAGGTATATCAGTTTACTTCCGGTTGCATAATGTGTCTACTGTTCGACAAGTCCGTTCATCCTCAGAAATTTGAAGTAACATCTTTTGAAGTTGTTGTCTTCATTTTTTAATTTTAATCTGATGCCTGCTGTACCCCCTTCATGCAGTTTGAGAATTTTTTCCAGATTTATAGCTTTGTCTGGCTCTGGGTCAAAAGACTGTTGCTCATCTTCTTCACAAATTTTTTTGTGTGAGGCACATTTATTTCCCATTAACTTAGCTGTCAGGCTTTTCATGTAACTGAACAAACTTTGCAACATTAAAGATGTGGATTTTCTCTTATTGCTAAAACAGCTAATTTATATCGTTCTTGAGAGGATTGTGGGATAAAGTTGGGGTTACTACCTCCATAATGCGACAGACATAAGGCGACAGCAGGTTGATGTGCACATGCATCACCATTTTCACTACATGGTCAGGCACAGAAATTTCTAAAATCTGGTAAAAAAAATGTTGAAGTCATTGTCCATGGGTCAAGGGTGTCCGAAATCATTTCTATTGGTGTGCAACATACGTCTACAAAAGGAGGGTTTGGGGAAATGATTCTGGCTAAGTCGAGGTCATTTAAAAACCGTGTTGCCAATTGAGGGACATGCTAACAAACCCTGGGAATGGGCAACAATTAGCAGTTGTTACGACTGATCGCTTCTTTATACTGTTTTTAAAAAAAAAGATTCTTATGATTATTAATATATTAAGATGGGAAATGTCTATCAGGATAGGAACGCTTGCTTTTGACAAAGTGCAACAAATAGTTGGAGATACAAGATTGGAATCAGGGATTAAGAAACTACTGTCAAATGCACAAACCAGTTGCCTGGAGGGTTTCCATGCCACATTAAACCACTGGCATCCCAAAATTTTATGTTTTTCATGATCGGGATCCTACTGCAGGCAAGTCACATATCATGTAATAAATCAGTTACAGTACTTGTTTCACCAGCCTGAGTAATGCTAATATTTAATATGTTTTTTTTTTAGGACTGCTCCAGCTATACTTCATTTTTTAATGAAACTTTAAGAAGAGATGGCCAGCAGACCAAAATTGGAGAGCAATACATGAAGGGTTACACACCAAAAGTACAAACTGGGAGATGAGATTGTATGCGAAGTAAAGAGACCGCCAAATTATGGTAAATAATATTTTGCATTTGCGTAAACTAACAAGACTGTATGCATAAGTACATAATCATGCTCATAAGTCCATTGAAAGGGCATTGCATCAATGTTTTTACATACAATATGTACTGTACACTGTATATCCTCCACTAGATGACTGGGGTATATTATTTTATCTTTCTGCACAAACAATATTTCATTCATATCAATGCAGGTGTACTTTGTTTTGAAGGGTGGTGTTAGAGGGAAATGTGCAAAGGAGTTTATGGTGTACAATATGGTTTACATAGCAGAAATTTTGTTTACTGTTGATAGCACAATATTGGAAGAGATTGGCAAGCAATATCAGTCTTTGCAACCAAAATCATTGACCAGTCAGTTTACAGACATTATATTTAAAATTATTCACAAGGTTAAAGTCAGTATTAAAAGGGGAAATAGCAGACTATTTTCTATGTCTTGTTTTATTTTTATTTATTCAGTGCAGAATGCCATAATCCATTTCTAGCAGAAAAATAAGGTCTGTTTTAACTGTTCGTATATGTACACACATTAACCCATATTTGGTCATATTTTAACAGAGGCAGACCAGGACAAACTACAAAGTCAATTCGAAAAGGAGAAGCAAAGACTAATAATGGTAAACAACAAACAGCACCAAACTGGAGGAAACATGGAAAGCCGTGGAAAGGACATCTACGAGGGAGCTGTGTGTAGGCTGTGTAACTAAAAATGTGTACATAAAAATATGTACTAAATATTAATTGGGATTACAAAAAAAATATTTTCTTTGTACATGTGTCAGTGCTATATATTAGCGAGTTTCATATTTGACTTCCTGTACCACTACTGCCACATTCAAGAGGCCATAAACAAATTAGATGTGTTTAGCCTACTGGATTAACCAATTACATGCAAAAGGGAGTGGTACTAGAAGTCAAATCTGAACCTCACTATTGATCAGAATGAACCTCAACTTTGATCTTCTGCATCAGCATAACCCAATTGGCCTCCAGTATTGTATTTTGTTCTGTTGTTTTCGTAAATACAAGATGACAATGGTCTGGTATTTGCCTGGTAAAAATAAAGACTTATAATATTTTGGGGTTTTTTGTGACAATAGTCTGGTATTTCCCAAATAGCCATCTTGCCCACCACCTATAGCCAACAGCACAGATATGCCTGTAAACCAAGGCAAAAGTTATATCAATTTAAGGTTTGTTCTGCCACTCTTGAAGGGATAAAGCATTAGTGCTTTCAATTATTCCTGACTAAGTAGGGCTTGTAGGGTCACTATGTAATGTACCAAAATGCAAGACCAGCCAAACAGTTTAACTTCACTAAACAAATATCAGTGTATAAAACACAGTATGAGTTTCATAACTGTATTAGCCTATTATAGTACTTGACATCACTATTGTGTTTGAGTAGTGCAATACAGCTCCTGGAAGATGTTATAATCCACCTCTAGCCTCAGCAAAGTAAACCGGCCATAAAGGTAACCTTCTGGCTTGCTTTGCTATATGTAGTTCATATAAACAACACCTCTGTGTTGAGGGGACCACTTTTTGGATATAAAAACATTACAAAAGCTTGCAAAAACTACTCTTTGCATTTAACATTTAACATCTTTATTATCAAATTCTAAATCTCTGCCGTAGCACTTTAAAACAAAATAAGGTGATATCTGGCTGTTTATTATATGATATCAAAGCAATTGACTGTTATGCTGCAAGCATTTGTGTTTAGTATGGTGGCCGATCGCTATCAGTTTTTTCCATAATTTTATTTTAAAAGAACAATTTATAATTAAAACTAAACAAAATAAATTAAAACTAAACGTAAAATACAATGAAATCACTTTAAATACATAAAAATTAAGATTTATGTTAAAAATAATCATGAATCAAACGAAAATAAAATGAATGTGAAATTAATTCATATTAACAGTGAAGGTTTTATCGGCCTAGTGCTATCATAGTATATCATATATTATTGCTGTGTTTCTGGCAATAATGTAAATCACACGCCATCGAACCTGTGTGTGTCACACATGGTCATGCATTATTCAAGCAGGATTGTTTTTCGATGGCAAGATTGTGATTGAGCAGCATAGAAGAATTACAAAGCACAAATGAAAGAGAAAAGAATGGGGAAGAATAAAATAATTGAGGAGCTAGAATCTTAGAGGAAGAATGCATTGTCGTGCAGCGACTCAGCACCGATGTTTCAGGAAAGGCACAAAAATATACCAGAATAGGTGCCAGATAATTTTTGCCCTTCGAATATGATCATGTAACTGTGGATAACATAAAACGTGCCTGCTTAAATCACTTTGATGTTGTGATCTTGTTGCTGGTGAACAGGGGCCATCGTGCTCATCGACATACTATTTGAAACATTATTTGAAAGAAGACAGGTTCTTAATTATAGGTTATTCAAACAAATTGTCAAGGATAGCTCACATAAGCTAAACAAACTTCTAGAAACATCTAGAAACAGTTGTACCACGACCTTATGAAAGAGATGGAAAGTCCAATTGCCCATTTGCAAAACAAGTAGAAATAAAAATACTTTTATTCCTTATAATGTATATAATCCTTTTAATTAATATCCTAAATAGGTCATGTATAGTAACTTTTTAACAATTTTATTACTGTATAATACCAAGCTACTGTATAGTAATGTTTTGTAAAGGTACTCATAATTTAGCTACTTAAGGCTGCAACTACTTACCTCAATAAACCATCTATCTACCTGATCTTAAAGTGATCCACATGTGTTTTGTTTCAAAGTGATCAACAATCTGCTAAAGAAAGTCGGCTAATTCCAAGAAGTATGTCATTAGTGGAAATGCTTAAGCTTGGGAAGGAAATAAAAAAAGGTTCGACCTAGATCAGGTCAAGTTCGACCTAGATCAGATCTGTTGGTCAAAATACATAGTGTTGTTGAATTTGTGATTGAAAAAGACCCATATGGGATGGGAGGATTCTGAAATGCATTCAAAGCCAGAAGCCAAGCACCAACCTCGCAAGCCAGGGTCTTCTACCTACGCTTGGCTGCAGCGAAGACCCTGGTTCAGGCTGGTCACATGACACTTTTATTTACTCTCCACCTTGGGGGGATGGGTAGAACACCAGTGGTGCAAAAATCGACTTCCGGTTGAAAACAGCGTGTTTCGTCGTTTCGAAGGAGTGAAGAGCGCAAATAAAAGTAACTTGCTTCGACGCAATAGCAGATAAAATGGAAAGAGGATCTAAATGTATGATTTTCTTTGTTTGTTTACATTTCACTATTCGAAATAGCTTATATTCTAATATTATTTTAAAACCAAAGCAAGTTATTTGTTTGGAAAAATTGTTTTTTGGCTCGGATGTACTGGCGGTTCTTCCAACAGGTTATGGGAAATCGTTAATATATCAGATTCTACCGTTGCTGTTGTACTGCAAAGAAGGGTTACAAGAAAGCCAGATTCAACGTTCCATCAGTGAATGGGACTTAATCTCTGTTGTTATTGTTATTTGCCCTCTAAATTTGCTCATTAACGACCAAATTCGGAAGATACTTACGACAGGCCTTCAAGTGTCCATATTAAATGTCAACAGAACTTGTGATGATATTACAAGTGATTCTATCGACAACGAAGTTCTCTGCGACGTAGTTGAACTTGAGAAAAAGGGGAAACTGCTTGCTGGTTATTATAACATTTTATTTGCACATCCTGAATCACTGTTATCTAGCAGATTTGGACGAAGTCTTGTCCTAGTGTGGTCTATCAAAAAAATGTTTGTGCTCTTGTCATTGATGAAGCACACTGTATCATAGAATGGTATGTATATAAATATGTGTATGTGTGTATGTATATAAATTATGAGAAAACAAATCTGTGTGGTTTACCTGTAATTGGCAAGAAATGTTATTTGCTAATATAGAGCCTAATACTTTAACAGTATAAATGCACAAGCCAGTCTTTTGTACTACAGTTATAATACAGACCCTAGCAATGATGAGGAATTTGAAACTTTCCTTGACTATAATGTACAAGTCAAATCCAACCGCGATCAGCCCCCCCCCCCGGGCAACCCCAGGGCATTTGACTTAACATTACCCCCGTATAGGCGGGAATTTGACAGCCCGGTCGGGAATTTGACGGCCCGGCAGGGCATTTGACCACTTGATAACAACTTGCTCAGCAGTTTTCCCTAAAAATATGTGTACATTCTAGCGCTTTACGAGTTTTCTATTTTGCGTCTTTTCGATAGTTTGAAAATTGCTTCTGAATCGCAAATATCAATCATAGATATATGAAACAATATGCCCAGTTGAACAAAAAGAACTGTCTGGCCTATTTTTCGTTCTTTTTAATCTTGAAATACTTGTTCAATTTAATTTTACTCAAAATTCCAGAAACAGGACTACCCCTATAGCAGGGCATTTGACTGTGGTTTCTGCCTGTTCGGCCGGGCATTTGACCAATTATTTTTTCAAAAGTCAAATTCCCCGGGGGTTGCCCGGGGGGGGGGCCTGATCGCGGTTGGATTTGACTCGTACATAATGTTCATTGAATGTATAGATTTATGATACATTCTAACATGCATTTATCATTGTGCTTTTAGGGGAGATGATTTTAGAAAAGATTACGGAAAAGATTGGAATGTTGTGTGCAAGTTTTCCTAATGCTCCAGTCCTTGCATTGACTGCAATAGCAAATAAAATGGACAGAAAGCATGTTAAAGAATCGCTTGGGTTAAAGAATTGTGCCGAGTTGGTAGCAAACCGTGATCATAGGAATATATTTTATGAGAAATGTTTTAGAAAGGGACAAGACATTGACTCCATTGAGAACATTTGTAGACCAATTGCCAATGACCTACTGAATATGACCATCGACTATCCATTGACAATTATATATATTCCACTTAAATGGTGTGGCAAATTATTCATATTGGACCGCCCAGAACGATAAGGGAGTATTTCCAAGAAACTGCAAAGCTATTACAGTAACAGAGATATTGCCCAGAACAAACCAGGTTTCCAAGAAGTAGTAAGGACATACTGCCATTGCAATGATCAGTGCTTGCAATGCTTACTCCTACAGTTTTTGGATGTCAAACTGCCAGTACCTGTTTCACCTGGACATGTATGTTGCAGTGTGTGTAAGAAAACTTGTGAATGTATCGAGTGCATTTTAGATACCGGTAAGTTATTTAACCGTTAAGGCACAATTATTTTGGTTTCCAAATATGATTGTTGGTGTTAAAAAAAATGAGCTTACATTGCACCTTAATGTTTTTATAATTTACATGTCAAATATAAACACAATTCATTTCATGGGAACATCAGAGACAGCACATCAAAAATGTTGGGTTGACATTGTGTAAACATAATAAATACTTAACTCATTAACGCCCAATGCGCCCGTATGCGCCCTGAGATTGACAAGTGGGTAACAGACAAATGCGCCCGAATGCGCCCTCAAATGACACCTCAACTTGCGGGCATGATATTTGAGCACGTGTTTATCGAGTTGCCTAGCAACGGATACGAAAATAGAACGTGAAATTCGAGCTTTTCAACGGTGTATCATGCAAGAAAATTGGTCAGAAACTCGCAAAGTTTTTCAAGTTTAAAACCTTAGTTTTTCAAAAATAATGAATAATGGAGATATTGTTGCAAAGAAGGATTTTACAGCAAGTTTTAAAAGCGAAAAAAGAAGAGGTTTTCGGATGCTATACAACGAAAATTTGGCATGAAAGGAAAGCGAATGTATTGACGTTTTGGGCCAAGTTTTTCTGTGAACCTTGCGCAAGATTTTCAGCCAAAAAGATGAGGATTTCTACAAACTTTATTAAAAATAGAAGTCGGAAATCGCAAGAAAGATGAACACAGAACACAAGTGAGCAGATACGATTTTTTAAAGGGTATTTTTGAGTAGAAATATGCGATCAAACACTCACAAAATTCGACCGCATCAATGTTGGTTGAATCTAGTTTAAAGTTATCTTTTTAGACAAACTGTTTATGCAAATTTGGGCACAATTTCAACTGTTTTCGTGACCCCATTGTTGGTCTTCTTGTTCAAGTTGTTATTTTAGCTAAAGTATGTTTCAAACGACACCAGATTGTGCGTACGTGACCTTTTTTGGCAAGAATACTTCGAGTATTAAATTACACTAAATAAGTAGGATATTCCAAAGTCACTGTTATATCTATTTTCATCAATTTAGTGTTAAAATGACAACTCGTTTCAGACATATTGTGGTTTAAAATAAGTGTATTGAATAAACGCGCTTGCTTGCCACGTGCGAATTCTCAAAAAGTCCGCACTTGAGTTGTAAAGCTTTCAAAATGTCGCTTCTCTCTGAAATGGCTTCCTTTGCGGGAAGCCATGAAATTGAAGTCCTAACAAAAACTAACCTTAGCAGTTCTTTTGGCCCATTGCTCACTTATTTATCATGAAATCGCTTCACTAGAAAATTTTTAATAATGTCTATGGAAAACTTTGTAATTTTCTGAACATAAGTTTATGGTTTCGAGGTGTTTATTTTATAAAATAGTATGCGCGACAAAATGGCACTTTTGTGGTTTCTCACGTCTGACAAACAACCAAAGATGAAAGTCCTTAATTCACCTTTTTTATAGCTATGTGGAATACCTGAATATTAGGTTATCTTTTTCATGCGAGTATATAGATAACATTTCTACGCAATAGTCCTTATGAAGGCTTATTTCAAACTAAAAAAAAGCGATTGTTTTTCAGAGCCAGACTTCAAAAGAGAACGGGTGTCTGACATTTTATAGCAGCCTACATTGGCGCGCAAAATAATTTTGGCTAAAAACCGTTGCTTTTCCAACAAAAAACATGAGAAAATTGAGCTAAAAGTCTTACCTGATGTATGTTTAAAATGTTTTTCTTTTTATGGTGTTTTTCAGTGCTTTGAGCGGAGAGGTTAATAGCTTTTGGTTTTGTCACCAGAATTTGCCTTTGAAAATGTCGGCTGTCATTGTCTGTGTTAAAAACACCTCAGAAAATTCCTATTTTCTCACCTTCCCATCCTTGGTTAATATTGAAAATAAATAGATTCTAGTACCATATGTCCTTATAAATATATTTGAAGTAATTAAAAACTTGAAAGATGTACAAGCACTGTGTTTTGGCTCTAAATTTCATGTTGTAAACATCTTGCCCAAAAAAGCAAAGGAGTATATTTTATAATTTTTGATCATTTTCTAATTCATATCCCAATAGATGAAAATTGGTTATAAAATAGATATGTACTAATTTAGTGAATAATTTTTTTTTTGTTTTTATATAAATTTATGGAGATATTGCCCCTTTAGGTGATGAGTGACATGAAAAACTAAGTGTCACTGCTTTACAAATAAAAATTCTCATTGAAAAAACTAATGATATATAGGTATGCAAGTTCATTTAAACTAAATTTGGTCAATCATATATCAATAATATTTGGTTGAAAAGACCAGATTTTTTCATGCAACTGTTTCTGAGATATTGCCATTTTGGTGAAAGCTCTTGAATTCAATCATGTATTCGCCATTTTGCTTGTCCACTTTGGGGGTAGAAACATTGTAACAGCTTGCGCGTAAATGAGTTAAATTCAACTTTTATACTTTGAAAATTATATTCTTCAGTTAATTCCTATATATATATATATATATATATATATAGGTTTTTTGGGTTATGTGGTCGTTTGAGGACTCTGGCCCCATTACGCTCTGCGCATGTCTGGATACGTTGAGTCATTGTGTTGTACCACATTGCCTTGGTGAGAGCAAGTTCATGGGGTATAAATACGAGTGTCTCACGTATCTAGACGTGTACCAAGCTGCACTGACGAGGCGTTGAATGCCGAAACATGCATGTCTGCAGATTGTACTATTACGCTCCTTCACTTCGGTGTTGTTGAGCACTCTGCAGAGTTGTTAATGGGTGTCTATTAGCGATAATGCAAAACTCACTTCCCTTGTGGTCGTTTGAGCACTCTGACCCCATTACGCTCTGCGCATGTCTGGATACGTTGAGTCATCGTGTTGTACCACATGCCTTGGTGAGAGCAAGTTCATGGGGTATAAATACGAGTGTCTCACGTATCTAGACGTGTACCAAGCTGCACTGACGAGGCGTTGAACGCCGAAACATGCATGTCTGCAGATTGTACTATATATATATATATATATATATATATATATGTAGGGTCGCCATCAATCACAGGAGAATGGATATGGAGGGTCGCCATCAATCACAGGAGAATGGATTTTAACCTCCCAAGCATGGATGGATCAATGCACAGGTGAAAAAAGAGCAAGACAGCTGGATTTTATCCTTACCAACAGAGAAGCAAAAGCGCACCACTGGTTTTATTTCGACTTTTTCCATAATGACTGGCGTTTCCTAAATGGCATAAAAAGAGAATCAAATTAATCTTTATATAATATTTGTATACTGTATACTTCATAACCATTCATTTTAAGCAATTTTTATGTCTAATTTTAATTATTTAATATTTTCTTTTACATTTCCTATCTTTATATACTATAACAACTTATTAATCAAATCCATTTATATCTTATAATGATGAAATATTATTATAAATTATGTGAAACAGTGTTATACTGTTTTTATACAGAGGTCACCCCCACATTGTGTTACCTTACTCTAGCTAAATAAATTAACAGACTTTTCATTAGTCCTTGTTAATGATAATAAGAGAACGCTTCCAGTAAGGATCCTTTCGGGACACCTACAAAATGCCACTTAGATTTGTTAGATCCTAGATCCAAGTACAAATATAGTAAATACGCACAAACCTTTTGTACAAAATAAATGTACAAGTTTAAATAACAATTATCATCTATCTATAATTTCCTTTATTTTACCCAAAGATATATTTTAATTAATTAAAATTTTTTTTAAAGGTTTTACTTATTTTTAAATTTTATTTTGACGAGGCAGAAGCGTGCTGCTTGGCAGAAGTCGCTCCCTCACTACAGACTGACACATCACTACAAACAACAAACCCAACACACTATGGGAACCCTACCAAAGGGATTCCATCTAGAACAACCTTTAATGCCACATAGATTGATAGTGATCCACCAAAATGTATTTAACTATACAACCCTTAAAAAGTATGGCAGTGTATCTATGGTAGGGATACATAATTTCATTTCTATTCAACTCTATGAATGGTCAAGGTGTTCATATAATCTATATAACTTAAAAATTTATGTTTTATCGATTATTTTATACAAATATTATTTCTAACACAATTATGATTTATTATCTTTACTATAGCTATGTCTAACCTCTACCAACTTACTCCCCTACCAACCACATCCTATCTTTGGACATTTTAAAATACATTATACACAACACCTTAAACACTCATTACTAAATCTACAAGTTACTTACACTTAATATCAATTTCTCTCCTAATAAATCTATAGATGCAAATTACTATGGCAAGGAATAGTGCCTCGAGAAAGTTTCTAAAACGGAAATTTAATAATTCCACCCATAATCTTAACCTACCTACACCTCCCCCAATAACAACTCCATCTGATGTCCCATCTAATAATCCAAACCCTACATTACTCAATACCCTTCCGAACCCTACCTTAATCAGTTTCACCCAACCCAACCCTACCTATCCAACCAAAAAACAAAAGAGAATAGAAGGAAAAAGAAGATTTACAGACAGAAAATAAAAGATAGAAAAATCAACAATCAAAAAAAGAAGACTAACAACCACGTCACTTTCCACTGCACCAAAACCTGGAAAATAATATAAAAAACAGTAAAAATTTAAACAAACAACAAAAAAACAATCTATTCACAATCCATAACCTCTCAGGTAGACAAGACCTCCACTATCAAATCCCATCATGAAGACATCCAAACCAAATTAAACTCCATCAAATCCTTAAAGCAAGAAAACCAAGACATCGACAGCAGAATAAGTAATATCAAGAAAGATCACATCACAGCAACTACAAGCAAATGTAACAACCTTAAAAAATCCCACAACAACAAAGGACACGTTTTAAAGCAACACCTTTTCAAATTAAAATCCAACCTCAACCTATTCATCCATTCCCTAGATAACAGATTAACCCTCGCTAACCACAATATAGCCAACCTCCTTGCTCATGAAATAGCCAACCAACAAATCATCCTTAATCCAAGAACAACTTAAGTTAAAAACAACGAATAAAATCCACAATTTCACTACCATCAACCTACCCGAAGACGTAACAGAAATTCTAAACAAAGGAACCAACTTCATACCAACCTCGACAACTCTGAACCAAACTGAATTAAAAGAAACCATCTTCTCTGAAACCAACGCCACCCTCATCCAAATCATCAACAAACCTGTCACCCCCAAAAACGCAATTTCATCCACAACTAAACCCAAACCCACATCAACATTTGACAAGATAAAGCAAAAAAAGAATGAAAACCCCATACACATATTGGAACAAGAAAAATGTAAACCAAACTTCAATACCCACGCCTACGACTGTGTTTATTCTACAAATTACTATGCCCATTAATTTTAAAAATATCATACAAACAAACCTCTCTAATATCTCCTGCTTCTCTTCCCAGCTTTTACAAAACAACAAAGACATTAATGTTACACAAACAGACAAAAACATGGGATGGGCACTGCTACCTACTACCTGGTTTACAAACAAATACAAACGACAACTACAAGATACACGTACGTACCAACTAATAGAAAATTTTAACATTGAACAACATATCAAAGACAGCAACAAACTCATACTCAACATGAAAACACGTTTCGCCAATCTTATTACCTGTAACAAACATAATCTACTAGACCCTTTACAACCCCAGAACACGTACAGTTACCGTACATGAAACTTTTACCTAAAGTACACAAACTGATCTCTACAGCCTCTCCTAACAACGTTACAGACTTAACCAGACGACCAATCATTACAGCACACTCTTGGACAACCTCAAACGTATCTAGACTACTTGGCACAGAACTCGACAACATCATTTTACAACTCAAAAACCTTTTTATTTCTAAAAATATCAAATTTCCTTTAATTTATAATTCCTCAGAACTGATAGACTTTTTTCAAAAACAACACATTACAGACATCAACAACTTCCAACTGACCACTTTTGACTTTACCTCTCTCTACACCAAAATAACATTTCAAAACACTATCAATGCTATCATCTCCAGCTGCAAACTTCTTAAATTTTCTCGTCTACATCGTGACTTCCTACTCAACCTCAACAATTTTATTAACAAACGCAACTATTTTTCTGTTGGACAAGACATCTACAGACAAACACAAGGAGTTGCTATGGGCAGCTATCATAGCAGACAAATTGCAGACCTTGTACTTTTACTTAGTGAACTCAACTAACACTAACGGACTCTCCCTCTTTTCTAGATACATCGATGACGACTTCATGCTTACAAACAATACACTAACCTTTATTTCTTTCTATAATGCACAAATTCCCATAACATTCGCTTCAAATCAGCATTCTGTTAACTATCTTGATCTTACAATTTCTTTAAATCACCACTCCATCCTACATAACAAAATTCATTATCAAGTATATCAAAAACCAAACCACAAATACATGTACCCTCATTTCTTCTCTAATCATCCCCAACACATCTTTGCAGGCATTATTAAGACAGAAACTATACGCTACAGCAGACTGTCTTCTACTATCACCGACTACAACTACATATGAAAACTTCTTACCTTACGACTTAAATCTTTAGGCTACCCAACATTATTGATCCAACAAAACTCCTTTCCTTTTCTCACCCACAACCTTCACAAACATAGAACGAACAGCTCAATCAAACAGAAACTTCGAACTACTAACAATATTTACTACAAAATTAAATACAACAAACATGCTAGAACAGACAGAATAGTACATCACATACTCAACAAATACCGCAATGTACACATCGCAAAACTAACAAAAACTTACTGCAACTCAATGAAACTTCATTCTCTTCTCCTCACTAATAAGAAACTCCACAGTAAACTTGTCTAAAACCGAATTTTCTGAATTTGGCTTAAAATGTAACGAAAACAAACCAAACTATAGTGGAAACATTGTAAAACAAAGATTTTCCATAGATTATCTGCTCTTTTGAGCAATTGTCACTCTGGGGTCCTTCCAAACGAAGAACACATATTAAACATCAACCCGGGACACAGGATATACATTTCTAGTTAGCAACAATTATATCCAACTAATTTAGACTAGTTTTTGTTTTTTGTACATATTTTATTAGAAACCTTTCTCACATCTTCCCTTTCCAAATTTGCTTTCCTTTGATATAATAATTAAATTTATAAGCCATTATATTTTACAATTAACTATAAATATCTTAATATACATCAAAAGATTTCTATACTCACTTCAATGAAACTTCAGTGATATAACTTCACATCAGATTAGATCCAATCCCAGATAGTCGAAATTATTAACAGCATGGTTGAACATCCTTTCAAGAAATAATGTATATATATTGCTATAGACCCTATTCAAAGAATGAGATAATGCCAGGATATTTGAAATTTTATCATCATACTACAGACCCCATTTAAAGAACGAGAAACCGACAGTACATTTAAGTTTCTGATCATTTAACAACCAAAATATAGAATACAGCAGACTCAATTTGAAGAATGAGAACCTGACTATAGACTTGAAGTCTTACAATCATAATCAACAATAAATTGGAATTATACTACAGATCCCACTCGGAGAACAAGATACCATCTAAGCATTTGAAGTATTAATCATCAAGCAACATAAATATGGGATGATGCCACAATTTCTACCTGAAGAACGAGAAATCAACATAAATATGGGATGACACCGCAATTTCTACCTGAAGAACAAGAAATTGAAAACAATAAAATGGGATGTTATTACAGATTCATTTTGAAGAATGACATAACAAGTACTAATCAATTGGAAATTTAATCCTAAAACAACTAAATATGGATCAACACTGCAGATTCGTTTGAAGAACGAGAAATCAAATGAGCAATTAGAATTTTAAATGCATAGCCCCCCCCCCCCCTCAAAATCCCAGCGACAATCATAAATTTTAAGCAACACAACATAACATAAGACACCATTACAGTTTCCGCTCATAGAACGAGATATATTTGTTAAAAACCACGTTATTTAATATGAAAAATAAACGTACGATACATGAATACAATATATACGCTTCGACACATACGATCAGGAGAGAGAACAACGTGTTCGAAAGTCATGTGATCACCGTCCAATGATATCTCTTAAAACAAAATACTTAATGTATGCAATAATATAAATGATTATTACTAATTTCAACACTCCCACTTAATAATTATTTTGTCATTGCGTCCTGTTGAAAATATTTGATAATGTCAACTTATCTTAACTTCCTTAGTATGAACAAACATTCAACATGCTTCTTAGTCTTTGAAATATCTTCTTTGTTAATCCCTTTGTCATTATGTCCGCTAACATATGTTCAGTTGGACAATAGATAACTTTAACTTCATTTGATAATACTTTTTCTCTTACGAAGTGAAACCGGACGTCTATATGCTTTGTCCTGTTATGAAATCTTGCGTTATTGGAAATTTCAATAGCTCCCTGGTTGTCTTCGTACATTGTGGTGGGTTCTTCACTTTTACAACCAATATCTGATAATAATCACCTAATCCAAATTACTTCTTGCGTTGCTTGGCTTAATGCTACGTATTCCGCTTCGGTAGTTGATTTCGTCACACTCGCTTGTTTCTTGCTACACCAGCTTACGGTACTATTTGCGACTTTAAACACATAACCTGAGGTTGAACGTCTAGAATCAACGTCTCCTGCCCAGTTGGCGTCAGAATAACCATACAACTCGTCTCCATTCTCATCATCATTTTCACTCGTTGTAAATTTCAATCCAAAATTTAAAGTTCCTTTTATGTATCTTATAAGTCTTTTGACTCCATTCCAATGTTCCTTGCTGGGATTTGACATGTATGAAGACAATATACTAACTGCAGCAGAAATGTCTGGTCTTGTCGCTGTCGAGATGTATGTCAAACATCCTATAGCCTGTTGATATTTAACAAATATAAAACATTTTCCGTGTTGATATACAGTTATATCAACACGAGTGGAAATTGGGAAAACGAGAAATTGTGTGGAAACACGACGCCCGAAGGGCGGAGTGTTTTCATACAATTTTGAGTTTTCCCAACTTCCACGAGTGTTGATATAACTGTATATCAATACGGAAAAAATGTTTTATATTTGTTTTATAATATAGCAATGTCAAAAGCTCGAAGAATAAGAAAAATTTCCGTGTTTACAAGCGGCGGAAAATTTCCCGTGTTGACATGGAGTTATATCAACACGGCTCTCAGCGTTCAGAATTTACAAATGCTATATTATAAAAATTCTTATCAAATCCTTCTTCTTCCGTTCGCTTATGGTAAGTTGTTTCAAGAGGAGTAGAGATCGGTTTGCAATTAGCCATACCAAATCTGTCCAACACGCTCTCTAGATACTTCTGTTGACTGATGAATAGCGTTTTGGTTTCTCTATCACGCTTAATTGTCATTCCGAGTATAAAATGAATTTCTCCTTGATCCGTCATTTCAAAATGCTTACATAACAAGTCCTTCTCTGCGTTTAACATGTTAATGTCGTTTGAGATAGGAATTATGTCATCAACGTACACAGCCAAAATCACAAAATTTATGGATTTCACATAAATGCAATTATCTGCATTGCTCTTTCTATAACCGTTTTTCGTCAGAAAACTATTGAGTGTTTGGCTCCAACACCTCGCTGATTGCTTAAGTCCGTATAAGCTCTTCTTAAGCTTGCAAACGTATTCTGGATGTTCTTGGTCAACGAATCCGTCCGGTTGGGACATGTAGATATCATGTTCTATGTAGCCATTTAAAAATGCTGTCTTGACATCCATCTGATGAATTTCGTTGTGCTTGTTTGCCAAAGCTAATAGCGTTCTTATACTGGAATGTCTTGCAACAGGTGAAAAGACTTCCTCGTAATCGATTCCGGGTGTCTGTGAATATCCCTGAGCAACAAGTCGTGCTTTATGTCGGTCAACATTCCCATCTGCATCACGCTTGATTTTCATCACCCATTTCGATCCAATGACATTACACCCTTCCGGTGGTGGTACCAATTCCCATGTTTCATTACTAATTAGTGAATTGTATTCTTCTTTTAATGCTTGTTTCCATTTACTTGCATTTGCATCGTTCAAGGCTTCACTTATTGATTGTGGCTTTTCGTTTTCTGCGGTCAAGGATTCAGTAATATTGCACTCGTCTGGACTAAATTTCTTTGGTGCTTTTCTCTGTCTCTTTGTCTCGAGATTTTCTACTTGCTTCATGAAACTTTCTTCGTATGATTCTCCCACTGCTGGCAAATTTTCTTTGTCCTCAATGTCAGGTACAGTCGGTACAGGGACTTGATCTTCAGCATCATGGTGTTGTTCATGATCAACACTTAATTTCTCTTCTGGAACATCTTCTCGTATGATTAACTCTTTAGTGACTACTTTAAAATCATGAAACTTGTTTTCATAGAATACTACATCTTTACTTTGCACGAAATTCTTTGATTCTATATCATATAGTTTATAACCCTTTGTGTCGAGTGGATACCCAATAAATACAGCTTTTCGCGATCTAGGGTCAAGCTTTCGTCGTAGATTGCTGGGTATATGGATGAAACAAACTGATCCAAATACTTTCAGGTTTGACACATCTGGCTTTTTACTGAACCAGAGTTCATAAGGTGTTTTCATATTTAGGGATGTAGTGGGACTTCTATTGTGTAAGTACACAGCTGTGTTGACAGCTTCTGCCCAAAAGTTGATCGGCATGTTCGCATGAAATATCATGGACTTGGCAGATTCCATGAGTGTTCGATTTAATCTTTCCGAAACACCATTTTGCTGTGGAGTGTAAGGATTACTGTACTGATGTACAATTCCTTTATTTACACAATATTTGGAGAAATCATTAGAAACATATTCTCCACCATTGTCTGTTCGCAATGTTTTTACTTTCAACCCAGTAAAGTTTTCAACCATGCTAACATATTCTTGGAATTTCTCATAAACCTCTGACTTATTTTTCAGAAAATAAACTGTTACATATCTAGTGTAATCATCAGTAAATGTTAAAATGTACTTACTTCCACCAATGGAGTCAGTGTTCATTGGTCCGCATACATCACTGTGAATTAATTCCAGCAGTTGAGTCGTTCTATTAGAGCTTTGTTTTGGGACAGGTATTTGATGCATCTTTGCTCTTGTGCATGCTTCACATTCTTGACTGGTTTCACCCTTAGTATATTTCATACCAGTTACTAAGTTTCCTTGTGCCAATTTATTGATATATCCAAAGTTTAAGTGCCCATATCTACAATGCCATTCCCTTAGTGTTGGAACTTTTGTTGTTGTAATGTTAACATAGTCTGGTTGAGTGTTTACAACATATAACTTGCTTTTGAGCAAATGTCCAATGTTGATTGTCTTCCCATTCTTGATTATATAACATTTTTCATCGTCGAATATAACCTCAGCTTCCATTTGGGTCATCGCTGGTACTGATAGTAGATTCTTCTTAATTTCTGGGACAAATAATATTTTATGTAAATTTAAAGTAATGTTGTCTGCACCATCATTACATTCAAGATTCACTTTTCCTTCGCCATATGCTTTGACGACTCTATTATCTCCAAGATAGATCTTCGATGGTTCCTCATATTTCTTGTAATCAGTTATAATATTCCTCTGAAATGTCATGTGTTTAGTTGCTCCACTATCAATGAACCATTGATCATTTTTCCCTTTATTGGTGGATGTAGAACTTAAAAGCTATTCCTTCATTTCCACGTTTATCTTGCTTGCCTTCTTCAGTGATATTTGATTCATTTGATTTCTTGTTAAGAGGACAGTTCTTAACCATGTGACCAAATTTCTCACATTTGAACCATTTAATTCCTCGCATCTGGTTTGGTCTCCTCTGATTGTGTACACCACTGTCTCGGGTATGGTTGCCACACTGTCTGCCACCACGAAACTGATGATTCCTTCCACGGAATGAATAATTACTCTTCCTCGAAAATAATGCATCGTTCTGACCTGGACTCTCTGTTTGCTTTTCTTTTCGCTTCATGTACTCTTCAACCAATAAGCTTTTGACATTTTCCCATTTAAGATCTTCTACTTTCTGAGCATTCAAACTTGAAATAAAGTTTTCATACGATTCAGGAAGGCTTCCTAAAATCACTGTGGCAAATTTCTGATCTGAAATCTCCTCTTTCATTTCTCGCAATTGCTCTGCCAGTGTTGTCATGTACGTAATATGCTCCATTATATCGCCATCTTCTTTCATAGTAGCAGCATAAAATCTGCGGTTTAATCTTACGATTTGAGTGATTGAAACGAACTCGAATTGCTTTCGAAGTGTCTCCCAAGCTTCCAAAGGATTTGTTGGTGTACTAATGTGAACTTGTAGATTCTTATCAACGCTTAGTGCAATCAATGAATATGCTTTGTCAGATTTTAGTTGATACGCACTTTTTACCTGTGCAGTGGCGGTTTCAGCTGGCTGTTCCTCAGTTGCATTTACAAAACCCCATAATCCTCGCTCCATCAATACTAATTTCATGTTATACTTCCAAGATTGGTAGTTCTTTCCATTTAAATGTTCAATCTTTGTAATTTCCCTTATTTCCGCCATATTGAATTTTTCCTTCGCAAACAATAGCTTAGTTTGCACTTTTCAACGGCATGTTTACGCTTCAGTAAACACGCTATATTATTCCCGTCAATTAAGACATACGTATCGTACACTCAAGCGTCACCTGGGCCCATAACCTGTTAAAAACCATGTTATTTAATATGAAAAATAAACGTTTTACGTACGATACATGAATACAATATATACGCTTCGACACATACGATCAGGAGAGAGAACAACGTGTTCGAAAGTCATGTGATCACCGTCCAATCATATCTCTTAAAACAAAATACTTAATGTATGCAATAATATAAATGATTATTACTAATTTCAACAATATTAGGGGGTAATTTTGGGCTTTGATGTCCCTGGAGAGGGGGGGAGGATGAACCATTCAAGGATGTCCGAAGGGGGGGTGTTATTTTCGATTTCCTCCGTAGGGGGGGGGGGGGGGTATGGATCTTTTCTGGAATGACCCAATAGCGAACACTGATTGTTCAAATTGAAAAATTATTTGCATTATAACGACTGCATGATGACAGCGAAATAGCAAACTAGGGATGAGCTGATTAATCGGCCAAGGTGATTAATCGGCCGATAATCGGCAAAAATATTCATAAATTTTGTAAAAATATTCGTAAAATTTCTGTGTTACCATGACAACTACTTTAAATACTTTATGTTCGGAAATGGTTTTGTCAAAAGGCAAGGGTTTCTGCATGCATGTATTTTCTAGTAATAACAATTATAATAAAACACAACTTGACATTTCACCAGCAACAGATTTGGAGTGGCCTTCCAAATTTGTTAAGAAAAATCCATACCTAAATGATAGGATGCCATTCCATAAGACTCAAATGCATAAGGTGATAATGATGGAAGGATACCAAATGTGAAACTAGACACAACAGCTTGTATGAAAAACAGAATCACTAGTCTACGACTTGACAAACATGAGCTCCCAAATTTCACTTCTGGCTCTTGCTCCTCATTAATCAGCTCCTTTTTGTCTGTTTGACCATTACACTGTTGAGCAACATGGTTCGTTATCACCTCTACGCACTGCTCATTGACAGCAAATGGTAAAAAGTTCAGAGCAAGAAATGCAAAGCCAGAGAATAGCATCATTACTAGCAAAATTATGAAGTATGCACTTGCTGAGAATAGCAGTCCAGCATCTGACGGCTGTGATGTTGAGTTTTCATTTGCACCAGTGTGATTGGTGCTGTTACAAACAACTACTGGTGAGCCTTGAATAATAGCAGCTAGACCAGGCAGCAGGCCACAAAAAGATTCACCAATATACAAGGCAGTTATATAACGTGGGTCATACATTGCCATGAATGTGAGGAAAACAACAGACGAAGTACAGTCAACTAATGCAAGTGTAAAGACCAGGACCATTAACGCAACACTATGCGGTTTGCCATCGACCTTTGTGGTTTTTTTGAACCATATTGCGAGGAATAAACACGACAAAATACCAATGAGAAACAGCAAATATATTGTTAGTTTCTCGGTGAAGATTCGTGGACAAAGTTGATTTGCTAGCGAAAAAAGGAGAGGACCAGCAAATCCCAGCTGAATGATAACCACAGTATATGATGCAATTTGCCATTTCTCCGGTGCGTAAAGTACAATGACCGGCAATTCAGACCAGATACCATTGACTGTTATCCACGAACTCAACGCAAAGCAAGCGATCAAACTGTATGTTCGCCATGATATATCGGTATTTACTAAAGCGGTCTTCGCTTCACGATAGCTCTCCACCAAACGTTCCATCACGCGCGTCAACAAAGAATATGACATACTGATAAAATTCGCAGCTATTTATCCACCGCTGAATTGTGTGTTATTGTTTCTAAACTCAGGGGAATATTCAACATAATGTGATCTCCATATTAAATTTGAGTCATTGATTCGACTACCGATTCTGTTCTATCCTCAAAAGTCAAAACGGAAGTAAGTCCGGTTCAGTGACTGTTCAGTGACCCATTTTTCCCTCGGCATTTTTCCTTAATTTTCCGTATTCTCACCACCTTGCTTTTAAGGTCGTAAATGTCTTTTACTTGAAGACAAAAATGCAGTACATTAAGCAGCGTCATGCATAGCTAAGCTAATGACATTTCTATCACTCAAAATTTTGGGAGATTGTGTCGATTGGCACACTGATCGGTCCCAAATCTGCAACTTGAAATTTAAGGAATTTTTGAGAAAATAAAGGAATTTCAGAATGCTAAGCTGTGTTTCAGTGCTGTGTATTTATACTGTATTTTATATAAAATTTTAGATAAAATGGTTAGATTTACTCCCAAGCGTATATGCAGAAATACTGCAATTATTTTTATTATTGTTGTCATGTACTTTTGGTTATCTTTTGATGGGGAAAACCAGATAGAGTATTCAGACGATTTGAAGGCTAAAACATTATTGATAAATGACTTTTGGGTGCCAGAGAAACGTCTTGTAAAGGTTTATAGGCCAGGTGATGGTGGTAGACCTGTTTACAGCAGTGCTAGTGAAGAAAAGCTAAAACAGCAGCAGTCATATGTTGAATATGGATTCAACCAGTTCATCAGTGACAAGATATCTCTCAATAGAACCCTACCTGATACTAGACCAAAACAGTGAGTATATAAAAGCTAGTATACACTGTGTTTGATGAATTAACAGTTTGTGTACACCTTCTTAGGGGCTTATTTATACCTGGAGAGTTTTCGGCTTGGGATTGCCTTGGCTGGGTGCCTGGTTTTCAACCTGGTTAGCCAGGTTGAAATTTCACCATTGGCTAATTCCTGACTGCATTCCACCTAATTTTCTCGCTGCCAAAGATCCACACCAGAAATTCAGCTTAATAAAACTATATCCACCAAAGACTATATTTAAAGCGGTCAAGTTACATGTGCCAATTAAAGGTGCAAAAATCTCATCTTTTAATAGTTTGAGAACTTTGACAGATCATCTTTGGCAGGAGGGGCCTGGAATGCAGTTGGGGGCTAATTGGATAAAATCCTGTTAATCCAGACAGATGGCCAGCAGTGGCACAGTTGTAAGAAAGGGAAAGTTGACAGGGTGCCTTAGGATAAACACAGTTAAAAGAAAGTTATCACAAAATTTTGTTGTGAAGATAAATAGTCTACTAGCTATAAGTAAGTAACATAATTAAGTGAGCGTAATACTTGATGTAATCGGTCAATGAAAAGCCCCATACAGTACCCTGGTTCCAGAGGCTCTTTGCGAGGCGAAATTAACGAGAAGCAAGAAGGATTTAAAGCCTCGATCTGGTCACATCGGTTGCAAATCCCACTTCTACACTTGATTTGTAGGTTCAGAATTTGAATGGCGCATGTGATTGGCCATTTGTAAAAATATGTCAATTGAAACCGGTTTGGGAAATAAACATTACTGCAAGGTAATGTAGCTATTATTAATAATAGTACAATGCTGTACAATGGGGAGTGAGCTGATCAAACAAAATAATGTAATGTAATCCCTGTCGGATTGCATGAATGTTTGGAAACTGTACGCTGGAGATTTCGAAAATTTAATAGTAAATATATAGAATGCATCAAAATTGTACGCTTAATGTCTCTGGGACAGAGCTTTTTCCAACACATTTTCAGCAATTTTGGAGAAAGCCGAATAGAATGGTTAATACTAGTCTGCTTAATAAATAATTAATGCCTGCTGCAGGCATAGTATAATTACTCCCAACAAGAGAATTGACCAATGGGAATTTATCTAATGTTTGCCTGCCAATAAGTTTACAATGCTTTTGACAACATTATGGTAGGCATTTATTTTTCTCGCCGCCTGCAAGTGACTCACTCTGTAAATGCCAGTACTATGCAGGCTACACTACAAGTTAGTAGCCTGGGTCAGGAAAGGCATGATTTTGGTAATTTTATACTACACATCTAAAAATCTCACAGCTTATCAACAAGATGTGTTCATGCTGCATGTACAGTATAAAATTTAAACTGTCTCGATCAAAACTACCATTAAAAAAATCCTTCAACATTAGTTCATGAAACACTGAAACGAGATGCCCAAAAATCCCAAGGTTAATGATACGCTAGATAATATCATGATTGCGGGTATTCCCTTTGTTCTCGCAGGGCAATTAATTAATAACTAATACACCTCATTATATTCATTTTTTTCTAAATCTAATCCTACCCGCTTTTACATCATGTCAGGTAGAATTAGTTGTAATCCTACCCGAAACGATGTCAAAGCGGGTACGATTAGAAAAAATGAATATATCTGAAATCGCCAAAACTAAACAAAGACATGGAAAACAATTATACCATTTAATTTATACCATTATTTATTGTTAATTGGTTTTTAATGGCCCTGCGAGAACAACAGGTCTGTCTGGAATACCCGCAATCATGATATTACAAGGTAATAGCATAGAAAGAGGCGAATTAGCTATTGAAAACGTCCCGCCCGATGAGGGTTGTTTAGTAAAATTCCCTTGGGCGCCGCTCGATGAGGGTCATTTAGTAAAATTCCCTCGGGCCTTAAATGACCCTCATCGAGCGGCGCCCAAGGGAATTTTACTAAACGACCCTCATCGGACGGGACGTTTTAATAGCTAATTCGCCTCTTTCTATGCTATTACTTATAAGCATAGTTTACATTTAACTATGTCTGTACATTTTAAATGCATGTGCATGTAAAATTAACCGCTATATATTAAGAGTTTTATTTTATACAACCGGCTTCTGTAAGTCTTGGTTGGAAAGAAGGATGCATGGTTCCACAAGATTTTGTGTTGGTTATGGGAAATATCGAATAATTACTTGTTATAACCACTGTGTTATAACTTATGCCCTTTGGCAGAATCTCAAATCAATAGCACTAATGCCGGATCACCTTTCAGGCTCCAAATATAGTTCTTAACTTTGGATATACCTGTTAATTGACAAATAACTGTGTAGTATATTAACATTCACTTATTTCACTGAGATGAGGTTCAGATAAATATTCTTAAAAAAATACTCAGCCAAAGGCAAAGACTAATTAATAATAAGTTTCAGTATCTATCAAATTTTTACCCGATCAAGTCACGATTATGAAATTTATCCAGTTATTTACTGACGAAATTTACCCTTCTTTTGAAAGCTAAAAGAAAAACATTTCATATTTGTCATGAATGTTTGACTTCTAGATACATACTGGAATTAAGATTCTAGGAATCCAATAATATCCACTTAGGGTTAATTTTGCAAAACATAAAAATCAAAACTAGATCTAGACTTTCTTTTCCTGGAAGCCGAATATGGTTAAACAAATGTAAAACCATCCAATAGGACATTATTATACATAATTTAGTTTTTTTTATTTTAAACTATATTATAATGTTTTCACATCCAGCTTTGCCTAAACATCTGTCTCTGTCTTTATATATACTATTGCAGTATTGGAAACTTTCTCTAATCTCTATATTTTCCTTCAATAGATGTAAATACCGTCGATATTATACAAAGTTGTTGAAAGCATCAGTAGTTATCATTTTTCACAATGAGGGATGGTCAACACTGATGAGAACAGTCAACAGTGTTGTGAACAGATCGCCGCCATCAATGCTTAAAGAAATCGTATTAGTTGACGATTTTAGTAATAAAGGTAACTCATTAAAATATTCTGAATGAAATCATGCATCAGTACGAGTACGAGACGATCTGTGGTTTTACACAGAAGGTTTTTTTACTGGTTAGTTTTGTATGGGGAGTGTAATATTATTGTGATTTTATGAAGTCAGAATTTATCTTTAAATTTTGGAAGTTATTCAGAAACGTTACAGTCGTTGTAAATGTGTTACGGGCTGGAAATGATGTTTCACTGATATCAGTGACATTTTGGCTACCATAAATCCCCTGTTGAGTTCACTTCTGAAATAAATCTCCTCTCTATAAAGTAACTGGTAATTTATGTAATATATAAGTAACTATAACCCACACCCATTTTACAGCACATCATGTGTACTGAAAAGTACTGTATGTGTACTGATTACTGCGGGTTAGAAGTTACTATTATTGCGGTCATTTGCGGAAGTGTTCGCCCTTGTGACAGTATTAATTAATGGTAACTTGTAACAAAAAATGAACCAACTTTAGCTAACTGAGAAAGTGTCGAGAAAAATTACGCTGTCTTGGCGTCATTATTGCAAAAGTTTCTTTTTCGAGTTTAGTTTCGCATCGTTCTTAGCATATTGATTTTAACAATTTACTGGGCCGATTATTATGTTAGTTACTTAGTTATTAGAATTACACCCTGCACTATTGGACCACTTGCCTTATAGCGATGCCCGCTATGCATCACGGTATAGGAATCCTCACTTTGCAATCGAACGAAAACTACATGTTCATGGTTGCAAAAAGTTGTTCTGACCAGTAACAATTTCCCATTTTCTCTTCAAAACAAAATCGCACGCTCCTATGCACAGTCGCCATGTCATTCGATTATAAAGTGGCGATTTCTACCGTCATGCATAGCGGGCATCACTATAAGGCAAGTGGCTCATCCTATTGTCAATAGATGATTCCACTTATTACGTTTTCGTAGCGCTTTGGATTGTGGTTATAGTGGTATCACTGATAAAGATAGCGGCCTCGAATTAAAATATTGAATGTTTTCGTGAAATATTTTGCTGTTGGCGGCTATCGTGCACCTGACCCTAGCTTTTTTAAAAGTTCTTGCACGGGTCAGGACAAAAAATAAGCCATCTTGAATATCAATGATACCACTATAACCACAATGCAAAGCGCTACGAAAACGTAAT
>CACRXK020001301.1:9902-56505 GCA_902702795.2 Paramuricea clavata | reverse complement strand
CCCCCCCCCCAATTATCGAGCTGGCTACGGTACTGGGTACTAATTTGCGGCTTTGGATTAGAATGAGGATTAAGATTAGAATTGCAATTAGGGTTAAGATTGAATTATATAAACTTAATTTAAATGCGGAGCTATAGATTATGCGATTACTCAATATTCTTCTCTTATTTTACCGTAAATTTTAATTTAATAGAAACCACAAATTCAATCTTGATCTTCTTCGTGGGTGCAGGCGCAACTCTTGCCATCGTGCTTATCGTCTTATTTGTAATTCTCATAATATACAACAGACGTCTCCAGGCCTCGAAGTTGCTGATTTCTGTCGACAGAGTTGGAATGGAAAATCAAGCAGTAGAGGCAGAGACAGCATCACCGCCAAATAATAATCAGGTATCTGAACATAACATTGAATTGTTTAGTTCATAACAATCGTATGAATCTTGAACTGATCTTCAATCGTATTATCTCACAGCGAGTTGGGGTGAGTAACAAGCCCAGAATAAGCTTGAAATCACGGCTGAGACGCGTCAGATTTTTCATCGGCGAGTTTCCTTTTCTCCGAAGGTCCAGTAAGTAAACCTGAACTAAACTTTGGTTTTTTAAACTGGATAGCGTCATCAGTTTGGAATCATTCTTTCAAGCGCAGTATAGGGGTCACGCGTGAGACCCTTTACCATTCAGTGCACTGACACTAACTGCTAACATACAAAAAACCCTGCGACACTAACACTCTGGACAATATTTCCATGCGTTTTTAAAACAATATTGTTAATACAGGGATTAGATCATGTTGGTCCAACTGGTGGCAGAACAGCACCATACGAAGAAATTGAAATCATCTCACCACCTTCAGTTTACGAAGTGCTTAGCAGAAACAGCCTAGACGGAAGGGAAACGACAAATTCTGATCGTAGCTCGCGTGATGTTATTCCAGCTAATGGCAGAACATCACCATACAGTGTAGTTCAAATGATCTCACCACATTCTGTTCACGAAATGCTTAACAGAAACCGACCAGACGGAAGGAAATTGGAAACGGCAAATTCTGATCGTAGTTCTGGTTATGTTATTCCAGTTAATGGCAGAATAACACCATACAGGGTAGTCCAAATCGCCCCACCGTCTTCTGTTCACGACGAGCATAACAGAAATCGACTAGACGGAATAGAAACAAGAAATTCTGATTGCAGTTCGGGTTACGAAAAAGTCCAAATCTCGTCACTGTCAGGCTACACCGAGCTTGACAAAAACCGAACAGACGAGACAAATGATCACACCTACCAGAAATTGTTAAAACGCGACTCAGATTATTTGATACCAACTCACGCGGTAGCTGAACCTTCTTGCGTAGAAGATGGGGAAATAAAAACTACTCCTGGCTACACGGAGCTGGACAACACGAAACGAGTACATGATGATAGCGCTTCTTATCAAAAATTGATAAAGAAATAAAAGGATGCCTTGGGACAGCATTTTTCAGTTAAACTTTAAATCAATTGTCAGCTATATTTATAAGGTATTTTGGAAGATGACAGTTCCAAATAGCACAAATTATTTTATTATTCGTAGTTAAGATATTTTTAACACGTCATTCCCAGCTCACACTATCAGTTCAAATATTTTGCAAGATCTCATTTCCAAAATATTGTTTCATCTTTTCCCAGCTGATACCAGATTATTGCGATGTAGCTTGGGATAATTTTAATAATAGGTTTTAGTATTTTTGCACAAGTGAACATAACAAATCCTACAAGTTGATTGGTCAAATTTGACGTATTAAGCTGTTATATTCACCTATACACTGCTACAGGTAAATATAACATAACGTTGTGTGGACGTTATACTGATAAAGAAATAAGCGAAATTAAAATAAATTCAGTCCCAAAAAACACAAAAATACTAAAACAATTATTCGCCTCTGCAGCTCGGTGATTGTCGGAGAATATTCACCTCGACTTCGTCTCGGCCAATATTCCGCGATAATCACCTCACCTTCAGCGAATAATTGTTAAATATTGTTGTAATAAGGTTATAAAATCGATCTGCACGAATAGTTATGGGGACAAACAGAAGTTGAAACAGCTCAATTGGGTTGAACTTGAAGAACAGAGAAACTTGCACAAGGCTAAAGTCTCGCAGAAACTTCAAAACAAAAAGATGAAGGATGTGAACAATAGTTTAACTCGCCACAGAAATGGACATAATTATAACACCAAGCACAAAAACGATCTTAAGCGCCCAACGCCTAAAACTGAAAATGTTTGAAACATACTCATGTACTCTATTCTAAAGCAAATTTATGGAACATCCTGGCTGACGATATTAAAGTATTATTTGAAAATTGTTTTAACTTATTAGGTATATATTAACTCTTATAGGTATATTGTTAATACTTAATTTAATTATTCTATATATTTTAATGTGATATAATATTTATTCCTAGATATATTCCTAGTTATTAACACTTGCAATCAATTCAGTTGTTGGAATGATAGAAAAGCTGTAATAATAGTAGGCTATATTAAAAGGTACTATATATAGTGGCTTGTGATTAAAAAGGTTCACTGGGTCTGCGAAGAGCAGTATTTTACTGATTGTATATAATCCCTGCATGTGTAAATACAGCTTCTATTCTATATTCTATTCTATTAAATTCTAATAAAATTTAAAGTAGTTTATTTTGATATATCATATCTGCAAAATGGGAAATTTATAATCAGTTTGATCATCTGATTATCAATTTCCCGTTTGTAATGCAAAATGACTGAAAAACGGCAAATTTCGCAAGGCTATATTATCCGCATTTTACAACATTTCGCCATGAAACTTTGGAATATTACTAATTTTGTGATGCTCTTTCAAGCTGTGATGAAGTTTTTGTCCAGGCATATCTAGATCAAAATTTCACTCGTGTTAAAGAGGAAAGGTCTATTGACGAGACAAGAATTGGAGTTATAGGATTAAGATTATGTGAAGCCTAACTATGAGGGGCTAGAGTATGTCATCATAATCTATAACGTTCTCTTATTTTGCCACAAATTTTAACAGAAACATAAAACTCAATTGCAGTGTTCGTGGGTTTTGCTGTAACTCTTGCCATCGTGCTTTTCGTCTTATTTGTAATTCTGATAATATACAAAAGACGTCTCCAGGCCTCGAAGTTACCGATTTCCGTGGACAGAGTTGGAATAGAGAATCAAGCAATAGAGGCAGAAACAGAATCACCGCCAATTAATAATCAGGTATCTGAACATAACATTGAATTGTTTATTTCATAACAAAACAGGCCTGCTCTAGATCTTCAATCGCATTATCTCACAGCGAGTTGGGGGCAAGTAACAAGTCCAGAATTCTTTGTCTGCCATCACGTGACTTTTCTTCCAAATGACGGGCAATGAAACAACTTGTGGACAACTTTTCTCCTATATCAGAATGGTTGTAGCAAGAAAAATTGAACGGTAATCATCTTTTGAGTCTTAAACTTTCTCTAAACTCGATCAATACATTAAAATAGACAAAGAATAGGCTTGAAAACACGTCGTCTTTTTCATCGCCGAGTTCCCGTTTCTCCGTAGAAAACTCAGATCTAGTAAGTAAACCTTAACTAAACTTTCGTTTTTATATCGGATAGCGTCATCACTTTGGAATCATTATTTCGAGAGTAGTATAGGGGTCAGGGGAGAGCCTTTACCGTTCAGTGTTACTCATTTTGTGGAAATCAAACTTCGATCACAGAGATCGGAAAGACACATACACTAACCACTGCGACACTAACACTCTATAACACAATATTTCCTGCGTTTTTAATCACAACAATTGTTAATACAGGGGTTAGATCATGCTGGTACAACTGGTAGCAGAACAGCACGGTACGAAGACGCCAAATTCATTTCACCACTTCCTGTTCATGTCAACCTTAACAGAAACCGACCTGACGGAAGGGAAACGGCAAATTCTGATCGTAGTTCGGGCGATGTTATTCCAGCTAATGGCAGAACAGCACCATGCGAAGACGTCCAAATCATCTCACCACCTTCTGTCCACGAAATGCCTAACCAAAACCGACCAGATGAAAGGGAATTGGAAAGGGCAAATTCTGATCGTATCTCGGCTTATGTTATTCCAGCTAATGGCAGAACATCACTATACAGAGTAGTCCAAATAGCCCCACCGTCTGCAGTTCACAACGAGCATAGCAGAAACCGACCAGACGGAATAGAAACAAGAAATTCTGATTGTAGTTCGGGTTACGAAGAAGTCCAAACCTTATCACTGCCAGGCTACACCCAGCTTGACAGAAACTGAACAGACGAGACAAGTAATCACACCTATCAGAAATTGTTAAAACGCGACTCAGATCATGCAGGGGAAATAAAAACGACTCCTGGCTATACACTGAACTGGACAACACGAAACGAGTGCTGGATGATAGCGCTTCTTACCAAAAATTGATAAAGAAATAAAAGGATGTCTTTGGACGGCATTTTTCAGTTAAAATTTAAACCTATTGTCAGCTATTTGTAAGGAATTTTGTAAGATGACAGTTCCAAATAACACAAATTGCAATCTCATTTCCTTTGGGAAAGATAATTAATTAATATGATAATTAATATAATTAATAATATAATTAATAATTAATATTATTAATAATTATTAATAATAATTAATTCAGATAATTCTAGCCATTCAGCATAGTTTGAGTTTAATTTATTTCGTGACGTTTGAAGCGGCTAGGCCTTCATGTAAAGAACCTTAGACATGTAGGGCGCTTGCCATTGACATGGACAGAACGGTCAAATTGTTGAATGAAACACAAAATGGTTGGGCTTCGGACCTATCTGACCGGAAAATTTAGATAACATTAGAATTTTTGCTAGATATTTGAGAAACATAGACCAGATCTTTCTATTGATACAGAGACAAAAATTTAGTTCTGGTCGGTCAGCAAATGAGTCACTTCCGCAACAAAGACATCTGTGCAGTTCGACCCTTGCTTTATTTTCACTATAAGCCTGTATTTATTATTTTAATATGTTTTTATGCTATTGTGTGTTTACCTTCATTGAATAAAGACTCAAAACGCCCATTTGAGTCATAATTAGTTTTCTGATATTGTTCGCATATACATTTTGTGTCTTGGTATAGCCCTGTGTTTTGGTCTAACCATTTCACCTTTCATTCAAGTTATAAGAAAATGAACAAAATAAAACCCAAATAAAAGCCTACATCATCTACATCATATCGCACCATACAGACTATTGAAATCAAAGTTTGGATGTAAAACAAAGGCGGAAGTGGTAAGTGGACAGAAGCAAACATTTGTGATGGTCTGTGATGAACCTCTGGTGAACTTAAGAGGATTAAACTACGTCTGTCATGAACTACATTTATCAATTCTCATTGCCTCTTACATATGAAAAGAACTATATAACATTATTTTCATACTCTGATAACTGTAGATTGACAACTATGTCTATACGATCGATAAAGAAACAGATATATAATTGGTTTCGCCATATTGACTAGAGTACCTCGATAAACCTCGGTAGGTTTGTATTGTACTGGTTCGTATTGAAGATCAGCGCTGACAGATCGGCAAAAACTTTGTATGTTGTTAGTTATATGTGGCAGTTGAAGTTCCATTATTTAAAGCATATAATTCTTTTGTTCAAATTCTAGATGGCAACGAGCAAGATTTTTGAAAGTTGTGTGTTTATTTGTCTTCTTGGTTTAACCAGTGTGTAACACCAATCAGCAACTTCAGAAATGTTTGACATCAGTGTTGACATCCTCTTGACGGGCCTCTCATGGTACATAGTAGGTATAGCCTAGTAACTAAGCTCGTAAAATGTTATTACTGTAAACTGTCTATAGTCGGTAACAGAAATTCATTTCCTATAATTCGCAATAATTCTAATTGTAATGTTATGTGTAGAGATCTACCAGTTGAGACCAATGTGGTTAACGGGTCGTTAACGTGCTGGCCCTTACTGCAGCTGAGTTTAGCTACTAAAAATTTGTTTCCAATTTTTAGAGCAGACCTAGACTCTGGCAGGCGATACCTGACCAGAAACAGCTGCGAAAACTGCAACCATATGGGCTCTTCAGTCTGAGAGTTGTTTTTGGTGATCCCCTGCATGTGCTTCGAGACGTTTCTTCATGACGTTTTCCGGTTCTCCTCTGATTAGAAACTAAGACGACAGAAGAGTGTTACCCTTCCTGAAGGGAAGTGTGTGTCTATTAGTTTAATGTGGGCTGGTGTGGGTATTGAAAATGAACAAGTGTTTATTTAAAGTTTGCCAACCTCGGGGGCGTTCGTTGCGCGTGATGCCAGCAAGCAACTTGGCATCCGTTGTCGTTACTCTGCCAATTTTGATATGTTTGCTTTGGGGCGATACGGGAATACGCAGTCAACAAAATGACGTAATTATTATATAGCCCTGACATTGATACGCAGTCAATCAATCAAACAACATTTATTATAAAACCGTGTTATTACACTTCGTTTTAAGTAATGGAACCACAATTTCAATGTGTAAGTTTTCCTCGTTCTTTAAAAGACACGCTCACACACATCATATTTTAGTATTTTTGCACAAGTGAACATAACAATTCCTACAGGTTGATTGGTCAAATTTGACGTATTAAAGGCACAGTTCAGCCTGTTGAACGATGGTTTTTAAGACGCATTTCAGCTCTTTTAATTGAAAAAACTAACTAGGAAAATCAATTAAGCATAATTCAAGATCACCAAACTCAATGTTTTTAACATTCTAAAACATTTTTATTGTTAAAAACATCGAGTTTACTGATTTTGAATTATACTTAATTGATTTTCCTAGTTAGTTTTTTCAATTAAAAGGGCTGAAATGCGCCTTAAAAACCATCGTTCAAAAGGCTGAACTGTGCCTTTAATTAACAATTATTCGCCGAAGGCGAGGTGATTATCGTGGAATTTTTTCTATTTTTCTGAACCTAATTTATTATACTGTTTTTAGACTTGTTTTAACTCTCAAATGCGCGGAGAAAGGGCTACGCGGGGTAGGTTTGTTTGCATGTAGTGAGTTTTTTAAAAATATTTCATATCGGATGAATAGTTGTCAGACAAGGAATTCCGGTGTCGCATGAATATCCACGGCGGAAATATCAGTATGTGTTTCATGAGTTTTCCTCGTTCTTTAAAAGAAACGCTCACACAGCATATATACTCGACGTATATAAAATATTATATTCCATAGAACACGCTTATATATGTCAGTATACAAAACTTTATGCAATATATATTATAATATCTCGTTCTTCCAATTTCCCAGAATTGTAACATTAACCTCAGTACTAACTTGGTTTCAAGAAAGATATAACAGAGCTTATTATATATTGGTCGTATCCCCGTATCATTGAAACAGTAGTAGTCATGCACCCATTCTTCTCTTAATTTGAAACATTAAACTACTCGAATAATTACGTCATTTTAATGATCGCGTGTCCCCGTACCCGTACCCTCAAAAGCAAACCGCGCTATCAAAAGTGGCCGGATATCCTATAATCGCTCCGTAGGGTCCTAAAAAATAGCCAAACCAATGAGTATTTTAATTAAGTGCAAACCCTGATATAGCAACTCCGAAAACGGTAAATTTATCCTTGAAAAGTGCTTCTTCGACGTTTTGACTAGATTTTACTCATTTTAGTGAAAAAATTAATAACTAAAAACTACTGGAGACGTCGAATATATTCCTTTCATAGGTCTTCATAATGTTTACCGTTTCACTTTCCGGAGTTGCTATTGTTTTGTATTTAATTAAATAATGGTTCAAAATTTTAATTAGTGGTTCCCGTGATTCCTGCTGGGTTGGATATGCTTTGTATCTTATTTCCTCATTTTTTCTTCACAGTGTAATCATAGCTAAAACGGTGTGAAATTCCGTTGCAATAGGCATAGTACAAAACATGGACTGGACCCATGAACTGGACCCATGGACGGACCCAAAATTGGACTAAAAAATTTAGCCAAAATTTGACTCAAAATTTTAGCCAAAATTTTGCCCAAAAATCCATGATTTTTTCGGAGAGAAACAACCCTCAGAATATCGTACCTTGATTTATATAATTTGTATAGGCAAAAACTTCACGTTTCATCACGTTTAATTTCCGGCTTGACCTATCTAGCTATTTGTCTTCCAAAATTCTATATTCTATTTTCTAAACGTTATCTTTGCGCAATGGTCACAAATACATCACATCGATATAAATCATTCCATCAATATATACAGCAATATATACATCAATATATATATACATCAATATATAGTTATTTTAATTATATACATTTTGTGTCTGTATAATACACCCTCTATATATTCCGGCATATATATCCTCTAACGAGTAACGAGTTCACAAAGTTTGTTTTGTCCATATTCTGTGCAAAAAAATCCAGTGTACCACAGAATACCAGTGCGGAGGTAAGTAAGTAACGGTTTATCAAATTGTACCAGGATTTGGTGTGTAGTGTTGTATGATATATAATACTGTGGAATATTGCTAACTTAATTTAGTGAAAGTTAAACACTAAAATCAGTACAGAATACCAGTGGTATAACCAAAGAATACCAGGTTTATCAATAATTTTGAAAAATTCAGTTTTTCAATGGTAAAATTGATTACACTGTGTGATTCCAGTGTAGTAATAATGTTGCATTGCATAGAAAAAGTATTGCCTTGATAATTCCGCATATCACAAAAACCTCATCCAATAATTGTTAATTATTTTTAAGAATCTTTAAGAAAATATACTTTTTTGTTTTTATATGTCAATTAAGACTAAAACTAATATATAATCACAAAAGTAAAGTGTTTAGCATATTTCCTTCAAATTTTATATAAGAAATAAATAAGACGGTATTCTGTGGTACATACACCTGTATTATGCACATATTGTATTTCCGTTTGTCAAATATAGACGTGTCATTTTATGTCGTGTGTTAATAGTCGTGGGTAGTTTTTTTTCTTCACTAAAACTCATTCGCATTTCAAAAACTATTACAGATTTATGTGCATAATGATAAGCCCACATATAGCTAGTTGCGATAAATATTAGAATATATGGACAACACAAACTTTGCGAACTCGTTACTCGTTAGAGGATATATATGCCGGAATATATAGATCGAGGGTGTATTATACACAGACACAAAATGTATATAATTAAAATAACTATATATTGATGTATATATTGATGGAATGATTTATTTTGATGTGATGTATTTGTGACCATTGCGCAAAGATATTTCACAAAGGTTTATTATTTACGAGATACCCTAGATAACGTTTAGAAAATAGAATATAGAATTTTGGAAGACAAATAGCTAGATAGGTCAAGGAAAAGTGATGGAACGTGAAGTTTTGCCTATACAAATGAAATCAAAGCCCGATATTCTGAGGGTTGTTTCTCTCCGAAAAAATAATGGATATTTGCGCAAAATTTTGGCTAAAATTTTGAGTCCAATTTTGAGTCCAATTTTGGGTCCAGTCCATGTTTTGTACTATGCCGTTGCAATAAGACAGTTCAAATATTTCCTGTACTGTAGTGTTTATTCACCCTTTCCCTGTTTACACTTACAGGCTGCGTGATCTTTAGCGACATTTAATTAGTTTATATATATTAGTATTAGTATAGCGGGAAATGTCCACTACAGAAATGTTGAAACAGCACGAAAATTAAAATACATCTCTCGATTCTGTCTATTTCGATCAAGTGTATTAAATACTTCGCATTTTGATTTTTTGAAACGAGTCGTTTCCGAACTTTTCTTGTAGAAATTGTGTAGTATATGTCGTATAAAAACCTCTTAAAATTTACGCTATTCCATCCGTTTTAACAATAATGCGATCAGCTTCAATAATATTTGGAGTTGACACGTACGCAAAAAAACAATCACCGAAAAAAGGAAGGCCTAAAATGGTAAATTATTTTCTCTCGTGAAAAATCATATTAGTGTATACGTTTCCCTGGAGACCAATCAAACACCACCCTCCATCACCTTCTAGAAACGTCAAACATATTGAAAATGAAAATTAGCATTTGCTCTTTAAATCCGAGCACTGATGCGACGCTTCTGTAAAAAAACAATATTTTTTAGAAATATTTTTGTTGAACCATGATTTACTGATGAGAGTGAATTATTGGTTAGCTAATAAAGCGGGCTTCCGTCATGACTGACAACACAGACATCAGGTGATCGATATTATTTCTCGCTTTCTTTTTGCTAAACTTCATTTGCATGATATAAGCTTCATCATTGTTTTGTCATACTGTGATGTCTGCGGCAATAAATCTTTCTTATTTAATGAAGTCAAACGCGCAATGCAAGTCGTTGGCGAGCCACTATACATTTCATAAAAAATCATTTGCATTGTCCATTGGGACATCGCATTACGTCGTGTTTTTCCGCGTTTGACGTCAGTAAAAGACTATTGTATAACCCTAGTTACTCGGTCTTACTGTTCCTTTCATTGAAGTTGTAAAAAAAACATTGCAAAGGCGTATATACCATACCTCCCGCACCTAGTCCGTATCACAGACTCTCGTTAACGCACCATACTTGGTTATATATTGACAAAGTTGAGTTTTAACAAAGACTATAGTAGTGGGCGGTTTTGAGTATATAACTGGCGATATTTAGTTAACCATACAGAAGTGAACAGTTAGTTTATTCCTGTAGGACAACAGATGGTGATCGACTTCAGACTGATAGTTTACACTTGCAAGAGAAAAAGTTCACATCTAGCAATTTTATATACCTTCTACAACAGAAAAAAAATTAACATTATTTTCTCACTCTGATAACTGTACGTGACCACATTACGAGATAGAGAAACAGTATATGATTGGTTACGCCATATTGAGTAAAGGACCTCAGTAAACCTCGGTATGTTTATATAGCGCTAATGAAGATCTGAGCTGACAGATCAAAAACTTTCGATGTTGTTAGTTATAAATGAAAGTTTGGGCTCCATTTTAAAGCATAATTCTTTTTGTTCAAATTGTAGATGGCAACGAGCAAGATTTCTGAACGTTGTGTGTTTATTTGTCTTCTTGGTTTAACCAGTGTGACTCTGAGTGTATCCTATGTAACACCAATCCGCAACTCAGCAGGTATTGTAGGAGAGCAGGCTATTGTGTGAGGTCGTGGGTTTAATTGTCGCTGGGAACTCATGCATGACATTCATGCAGGGCAATTGCTATAGATAGTATACTTCAAAATAAGGTTTCCGTTGTTATATCAATTTTTAAAATAAGTTAAGATTAGGTTAGGGTCAGATTTCTGTATGTACGTTTTGAGCATGAAATGCATGTAACAGTAATATGAATAACCGTGAATGAATAGAACAATCCTGAACTGATCCGATCATGTGTGAACGTATTATTAAAATAATAATACCAACACAATGTTTTATTTAGAATGTATATTTCCACTTGTTATTGTAAGTAAATACTGTATATAATATAATGTATTTTATTACTGTTCTAGTTCTCTCCTACTCAATGCCAGTTGGGCAAACAACCAAGAATGGCAAAGTGCAGTACAATGACACATCCTATAATGGATTAATTATCAATGGCTTTTACAAAGGTGGCACTGGAATACTTACAGATAGAAAGTTTGGTCCTGTTAACTCAAAAGAGATGGTGCAGGGAACTAAGCCGAAAGGCGAAGAATGGGCGGGATGGACTGACACTCAATCATCGTATATCGACATCACATTTGAGTTTTCTGGAGTGCGAAAGTTCACAAATGTTATACTATTTATGAATGTTGACAAGAAACGTGGTAATGCTGTATTTAATAGATCACAGATATTCTTCTCTTCAACCAAAGACAGTTTCTCAAACACATCATTTCTTCAGTGCTATCCAAGAGATTCTGAAGCCAGAAATTATTCATACAATGCACTTGTAATTTTGTCACTTTGTGAAAATACAGCAAGGTTTATGAAGTTGAGGTTATATTTTGGCGGAACGTGGTTGCTAATCTCTGAGATCAGCTTTGATTCAGGTATTTTGTTATATTATGTCAATTACTGTAAAACATATCTATTTCCTTTTGTTCTTTTAACCCACTATCTGTCCATGCCTTTTGTTAACTTAACACATTAAGACAAGTTGTAATGTCTGATGTCTCCGACTTTGGCAACCCGTTAAGCTGCAATGCGCCCTGATGCGCCCAATTTGTTATTTTCCTCTGTTTAACGCCAGACGATTTTACTCGTCAAGAAAGAATTTTACTCGTCAAGAAAGAATATACATCGGAGAATGTAACGAAGAACGATAGAATGTAACGAAGAACAAAAAGAATGTAACGAAGAACGTCAAGAATGAAGAATGTAACGAAGAATGAAGAATGTAACGAAGAACGTCAAGAAGATTTTGTATGAAGAATGTAACGAATGAATGTAACGAATGTAACGAATGTAATATATGTAACGAATGTAATGTAATGATTGTAATGTAATGAATGTAACGAATGAAGAATGTAACGAAGAACGTCAAGAAGATTTTGTATGAAGAATGTAACGAAGAACGTCAAGAAGATTTTACTCGTCAAGAAAGAATTTTACTCGTTCAATTTTACTTGTCAATTTGTTATTTTCCTCTGTTTAACGCCAGACGATTTTACTCGTTAAGAGGATGCTGACACTCAATGGGTTAATATACTCTGTTTAATGTCAGATGATTTAACTCTTGAAGATATTCAATGTTAATATGGGTTAAATAAACTTTATGCAGTTTTTTAAAAATTGTGTCTGCTATATATTTAAAACACGAGCAGGAGTGCTTTATCAGATGTAAAACACGAGAGAGTGAAGCGCGAGTGTTTTATATCTGATAAAGCATGGACTACAAATGTTTTAAATGGCTTAAAAAACGACCCGTCTGATGAGTTCATTGGCGAAATAATTTTAAAAATAAGCGTTGTTTAAGACAGAAAATTAAGGCTAAAGTTTATGTAATCATTTACATATCATTTACATTTTTTTATCACATATAAAACCACCGACACGGTAGCAATTTCCTTGGTGTTTTCCTTATCAATTATTGAGTGTTTGAAGTACCGTTTAATTCTGTAAACAGTGACTAAATTTTGTTTTGTTTTGATATTGTTAGTTGCTGCCAGTGGAAATGAAAAGAAGTCTCTTCAAAACTGTTCAGGAGATACTTCTATTGTCACTAGATCGTCCACAACCACTTCACAAATGAAAGCATCAACGAAGTCTGGATACATAGGTAAGTTATTAATATTTGAACTGTTTATTTGTATTTGTTTGGAAACTCATCTATGTTAGTCAACGTTTATGCAAAAATATGGTCCTTCATCGTCACGCGCGTATTGTATTTTTGACAAATCTAACAATAGCAATTTGTAAGTTTCCCAATTGTTCAAGTGACGGATAGCTATAACTTTTCTAAAACATTGCTATTAGTTGGTTGGGCAAAAATACAATACGCACGTGACGGTGAAAGACTGTACTTCTGAATAAACCTAAACAAAAACAGACGAAGGGTTGTATAACTTATATTGTAATTCTAATGAATTTCCAAATCATCTCTTCTATTATAACTATTATCAGAGAAAAGGTAAAATTGGCTGGATGTTGTCCAATGACCGGTAATAATTTGCAGGTCTGGATTAGAGGATTAAGATTAGAATTGTGGTTAAGATTGTATGCAAACTTAATTAAATGTGGAACTATAGATTACTCAATAATGTTCTCTTATTTTACCATAAATTTTAATTCAATAGAAACAACAAATTCAATCTTGATCATCTTCATGGGTGCAGGCGTAACTCTTGCCATCGTGCTTATCGTCTTATTTGTAATTCTGATAATATACAAAAGACGTCGCCAGGCCTCGAAGTCAGCGATTTCTGTGGACAGACATGGATTAGAAAATCAAGCAGCAGAGGTAGAAACAGAATCACCGCCAAATAATAATCAGGTATTTGAACATAACATTGAATTGTTTATTTCATAACAAAACAGGCCTGCTCTGCATCTTCAATCGTATTATTTCACAGTGAGGTGTGGCGAGTAACATCACAGAATAAACTTGAAAACACGGTTAAGACATGTCACTAGTTTCCCTTTCTTCGTAGAAAACTCAGGTCTAGTAAGGAAATATAAACTAAACTTATTTCAGTTTGGAATCATTCTCTCGAGAGCAGTAGGGGTTAGGTGAGAGCCTTTACCGTTCAGTGTTACTGCAAGAGGAAATTGGATTACCAGGAGAAGACCTTCAATATTTGGAAGAACGAAACTTGAAGCACTCTTCTCACACATGACTGAGGCGAGTTTACAATCAGACGACTGCATATTGTGGAAATAAAATTTCGTTCACAGAGGTCGGAAAGACACACACTAACCACTCCCATTTTCCACTAGGCGAATTTGTTCGCAAATCTTCGCAATGTGATTGGTCAGCGAAAAAATTCGCCGCGAAAAAGTTGGATCAGTTCCTACTTTTTTACTGTTCACGCCAACATTCACCTGGTGGAAAATGGGCTTAACACTTTAGACAATATTTCCTGCGTTTTTAAAACAATATTGTTAATACAGGAATTAGATCATGTTGGTCCAAATAGTGGCAGAACAGCACCATACGAAGAAGTTGAGATCGTCTCACCATCTTCAGTTTACGAAGTGCTTAGCAGAAACAGCCTAGACGGAAGGGAAGCAACAAATTCTGATCGTAGCTGGCGTGATGTTATTCCAGCTAATGGCAGAACATCACCATACAGTGTAGTCCAAATCATTTCACCACCTTCTGTTCACGAAATGCTTAACAGAAACCGACCAGACCGAAGGGAATTGGAAACGGCAAATTCTGATCGTAGCTCGGCTTATGTTATTCCAGCTAATGGTAGAACATCACCATACAGTGTAGTCCAAATCGTCTCACCACCTTTTGTTCACGACGAGCATAACAGCAACCAGTTGGACGGAAGGGAAACAGCAAATTATGATTGTAGTTCGGGTTACGAAAAAGTCCAAATCTCGTCACTGTCAGGCTACACCCAGCTTGACAAAAACCGAGCAGACGAGACAAATGATCACACCTACCAGAAATTGTTAAAACGCGACTCAGATTATTTGATACCAACTCACGCGGAAGCAGAACCTTCTTACGTAGAAGATGGGGAAATAAAAACGACTCCTGGCTACACGGAGCTGGACAATACGAAACGAGTACAGGATGATAGCGCTTCTTACCAAAAATTGATAAAGAAATAAAAGGATGTCTTTGGACGGCATTTTTCAGTTAAAATTTAAACTAATTGTCAGCTATTTGTAAGGTATTTTGTAAGATGACAGTTCCAAATAAGACAAATTGCAATCTCATTCCCTGAGATATCGCGTTTCCTTTGGGAAAGATAATTAATTAATATAATAATAATTAATATAATTAATAATATTTAATTCAGATAATTCTAGCCATTCAGTATAGTTTGAGTTTAATTTATGTCGCGACGTTTGAAGCGGCTAGGACTTCATGTCTTAAAGAATCTTAGACATAGGGCGCTTGCCATTAACACGGTCAAATTGTTGAATGAAACATAAAATGGTTGAGCTTCGGACCTATCTAACCGGAAAATTTAGATAAGGCCAAAAAAAAAATATGTGGGTTTCCGGTCATAAAAAAAATATATGGTCTTCTTATAAAAACTTAGGTAGGGTAGGTCGGTTTTAACTTTTTTTTTTAAACTTTTTTTTTAATTTTCCGAACAAGCGGACGCCATTTTGTTTAGTCAGTGCTTCCACATCCAAAGATAAATTTCCCTAATATTGCCTCAAATTTCAATTTTCCACAAACTTTTTCCTCTAAGTGGAAACACTTACAAGCATGATCCAATAAAAAAGTTTAGGGTCGGGATTTCGACGTCCAAAAGCTAGGTAGGGTCGGGAAACCGGAAACCCACATATTTTTTTTTTGGCCTAACATTAGAATTCTTGCTAGATATTTGAGAAACATAGACCAGATCTTTCTATTCATACAGAGACAAAAGTTTAGTTCTGGCCGGTCAGCATGCAAATGAGTGACTTTCGCAACAAAGACATCTATGCAGTTCAACCTTTGTTTTATTTTCACTATAAGCCTGTATTTATTTTTATTATGTTTTTATGCTATTGTGTGTTTACCTTCATTGAATAAAGACTCAATCAAAACGCCCATTTGAGTCCTAATTAGTTTTCTGATATTGCTCGTATACACTTAATTTGTGTTTTGGCACAGCCTTGGTTTTTTGGTCTGACCATTTCAGCTTTCATTCAAGTTATAAGAAAATGAACAAAATAAAACCCAAATAAAAGTCCACATCATCTACATCATATCGCACGATACAGACTGCAAAATATTGAATAATATATTGGCAAAGTTTGGATGTAAAACAAAGGCGGAAGTGGTAAGTGGACAGAAGCAAACATTTGTGATGGTCTGTGATGAACTTAAGAGAATTAAACTACATCTGGCAGAAACTACATTTATCAATTCTCATTGCCTGTTACATATGAAAAGAACTATATAACATTATTTTCATACTCTGATAACTGTAGGTTGACAACTATGTCTATACGAGATAGAGAAGCAGATACATAATTGGTTACGCCATATTGACTAGAGGACCTCGATACACCTCGGTAGGTTTGTATTGTACCAATGAAGATCAGCGCTGACAGATCGGCAAAAACTTTGTATGTTGTTAGTTACATGTGGCAGTTGGGGTTCCATTATTCAAAGCATAATTCTTTTGTTCAAATTCTAGATGGCAACGAGCAAGATTTTTGAAAGTTGCGTGTTTGTTTGTCTTCTTGGTTTAACCAGTGTGTAAACCAATCAGGAACTTTAGAAATGCTTGACATCAGTGTTGACATCCTCTTGACGGGCCTCTCATGGTACATAGTAAGTATAGCCTAGTAACTAAGCTCACAAAATGTTATTAAACTGTCTTAAGTCGGTAACAGGAATTCGTTTCCTATAATTTGCAATAGTTCTAATTGTAATGTTATGCGTAGAGGACTACCAGTACAGGCCGATGTGGTCAACGTGCCGGCTCTTACTGCAGCTGAGTTAAGCTACTGAAAATTTGCTTCCAATTTTTAGAGCAGATCTAGACTCTAGCAGGCGGGACTTGACCAGCAGCAACAGCGAAAACTGTAACCATATATGTAGGCTCTTCCTGGGAGATGTTTTCCGTGATCCCATGTGCTTCGAGACGTTTCTTCGTGAATAATTCCGGTTCCCCTCTGATTAGAAACTAAGACGACAGAAGAGTGTTACCCTTCCTGAAAGGAAATGTGCCCCTATTAGTTTTTAATGTGGGTTGGTGTGGTTATTGAAAATATGCAAGTATTAGTTTAAAGTTTGCTAACCTCGGGGGCGTTCGTTGCGGATGATGGCAAGAAACTTGTCTCTTATAGCAACTCCCTAACATCACCCAAGTCTAGAAAGGTGTCCGTTTCAGAGAAGCGTATAGTTTTACTGTAAACTGCCAACTTGGAATCGTCCATTACTGTATATCCGTGGGCGTCCAGCTTATAAGTGGCCGGACATTTTGTCATTGCCGAAAGACATTTTGCCGAACGGACATTTTCCGTAGCGACGTGAAAAACTCGTTTTAGAAACATTATTTTCAGAGGAATTATTGCAACGGAGAGATGTTGTTTCGCTCAGCTTCTGAAAGTTGTACATTTCGTATCAGATAGGTGCTTTTTCGCGCCGCTACGGAAAGTTATCTGGTATAGTGGAAACGTAATTAGCATCGCTTTTAACCCTGGGCTTATACCGCGGCTTTCGAATAAATTGAGTGTATCAGGTCCTCAAAAATAGCCAAATCGTGCAGTGGGTATTTTAATTGAATGCAAAACAATAGCAACTCCATTGAAAAGTGCTTATTCGACGTTTTGACTAGATTTTAGTCAAAAAATGAAAAATAACTAAAATCTACTGGACATGTCGAATAAGCACCTGCTGTAATGTTCACTGTTTCCGGAGTTGCTATTGTTTTGTATTCAATTAAAGCCCCGTTTACACTATACGCTCAATTTTTGGTACCGTACCCGACTACCTAAATAGATAGTCCAAGAACCAAAAAAGTGGTACGGGTACCAATTTTATCCGTGCTGTACCAAAAATTGAGCGTAGTGTAAACGGGGCTTAAATAAAGCCTTAAAGGTTCAAAATTTTAATTAGTGGTCCTCGCAATTCCAGCTGGGTTGGATATGCATATAGTATCTTATTTGCTCATTTTTTCTTCACAGTGTAATCATAACTAAAACGGTGTGAAATTCCGTTGCATAAGTTTAAATGTTTCCTGTAGTGTTATTCACCCTTTTCCTATTTACATACTACGTGATCTTTACCGACATTTAATTAGTTTATATATAAGTGTTAGTATAGGAAATGTCCACTACAGAAATGTTGAAACAGCAAGAAAGTTAAAATAAATCTCTCGATTCTGTCTATTTCTATCAAGTGCAGTACTTCGCATTTTGATTTCACTTGAAACGAGTCGTTTGTATAGAATTTAGAATACCGAAATTTGTTATATAGAGTGTAGTATATGTCGTAAGCGCTCTTAAAATTTGCGCTATTTCATCCGTTTTCACAATAATGCGACCAGCCTCAATAATACTGATTTGGAGTTGACACGTAACGCAAAAAACAATCATCGAAAAAGGAAGGCCTAAAATGGTAAATTATTTTCTCCATGTATTTTATATATTTTTGTTGAACCATGATTTACTGATCGGGAGTGAACTCTTAGTTAGCTGATAAAGTGGCTTCCGTCATGACTGACGTCTTTCGTCACACTGTGATGTCTCCGGCAATTGTAAACATGCGCTGTGTGTTTTGATACAACCCTAGTTACTCGGTTTTACTGTTTCATTAAGTTGTGAGAAAACGTACAAAGGCGTACCATACCACACCTACTGTCACAAACTCTCGTGACTGGTACCATACTTAGTTATATATTGACAAAGTTGAGTTTTAACAAAGACGGAAGTGCAGGTGGGCGGCTTTGAGTATATAATTGGCGATATTTTGTTGACCATACAGAAGTGAACAGTTAACCGTTTATTCCTGCAGGACAACAGATGGTGATCGACTTCAGACTGTTGACACTTGCTGGAGAAAAAGTTCACATCTAGTAATTCTATATACCTTCTACAACAGAAAGTTAAAGAGACAACTGTAGGGTGACCACATTACGAGATAGAGAAACAAATTTATAATTGTTAATTGCGCCATATTGACTATAGAGGACCTCGGTAAACCTCGGTAGGTTTGTATTGTGCTGATGAAGATCTGAGCTGACAGATTAAAATTTTTGTGTGTTGTTTGTTATAAGTGAAAGTTTGGGTTCCATTTAAAGCATATTTTTTTTTCAAATTCTAGATGGCAACGAGCAAGATTTCTGAAAGTTGTGTGATTATTTGTCTTCTTGGTTTAACCAGTGTGATCCATGTCAGCAACTCAGGTATTGCAGGAACTGAGCACGAGGGTTTCGGCGGCGCAAACGTCACATCAAGCGCCTTGTATCTCCAAGGTCGTGGGTTTGATCCGCGTCAATACTCCACCAACAGACTCCAGCTCTACTCCACTCCACTCCACTCTATACAATTCCACTCACGAATTTTAAATAACAAGTCAGAACATTCTTAACGCATGCAGTGATAAGGGGCAGCCCGCAACCATGTGGCAGCTGAGAACTGAGCTGAATTACGGACGCAGCTCAAACTGATCGAGTCCGAATTCTCGAAGACGTATTTAAAAGGGCGCCTCTGAATGCCATCGTATGCCTCGTGTCTGATCAGAGCACAGCTACAGTGGAAGGGTTGAGCCGCAACCTTCGTTATTCCGCTCTCAACTGCAAAGAAGGCACCCCCTATACCTCGAGCTCAACCTTGCACCACAATGAAATTTCTGTATTTACGTTTTAAACATGAAATGCATGTAACAGGAATATGAATACCCGTTAGTGAATGAATGAAGGAAGGAATGAACGGAACCATCCTGAACTGATGCGCTTTTGTGTGAACTTATTCTTAAAATAATAATACCAACATTGTGTTATTTAGAATGTATATCTCCACTTGGTATGGAAGATGGCAGAATTAAAGACTCACAGATCACAGTTTCTAGTTTTCATAGAACAGCATATGGCGGACAGGCTCGTCTACGCCAAAATATACCAGACTGGGGAGCTTGGTGTGTAGATGTGAGTGGAGGGGAAAAAACTAAGAAGACTTACGACCAGTATATTCAGATTGATTTGTTAAATCTGACAAACATCACAAGAATTGCAACACAAGGACGAGAATATAATGGAGGAACAGAATGGGTTAAGGACTATAAAATTCAATATAGAAAAGATGATGGAGTATGGCATTTTTACCAAGGAAAAGATCAAGATGTGAAGGTAAATTTGATAAAGATGTTTCATGGATAGAAATGTTGCATGAAATATATACATACACATCGTTGTGACCTTATTGTGGAATCCTCTGAACCTCAAATTTCAGATGCTAAGAGGTTTGTCTACATGTTGCTTATTTTAGTCTGTGAATAAACACAACAAACATGGATCATCTATCTGGACAAACTTTATACTTACGCAAAAAAAGATAGTTCATCTCATAATTTGTTTGGATAGCTTGTTTAGTATTTTGCACTAAGACAAATGATGCATCTTGATTGCTGATTCAAGTGTTAGAAATACCTACTCTTTTTCAGATATTTCCTGGTAATACCAATGTATTCACTGTCGTGCCACATGACCTAGACCCTACAATTATGGCAAGGTATATCAGGGTTTATCCAGGTTATAATACGGGTGCCAATGCTTGTATGAGGCTTGAACTATATGGTTGTGTGCCTGAAGAAGGTTTGTGGTAATTTTGTTTTCTTTTATTCACCAATGTTATACCGTGTATAAAGTATATGCTGTATGTTTACTGATACAGTATATTTCTTTACTTTAGCACTCTTTTACTATTCTAGGTATTCTCTCCTACTCAATGCCAGTTGGGCAAACAACCAGGAATGGCAAAGTGGACTACAAAGACACATCTTATAATGGAGTAATTACCAATGACTTTTACAAAGATGGCACTGGAATACTTACAGATGGCAAGTTTGGTCCTGCTAACTCGAAAGAAGTTAGAGGCAAAGGATGGGTGGGATGGAATGCTACTTTTACTCAATCACAATATATCGACATCACATTTGAGTTTTCTGGTGTGCGAAAGTTCACAAGTGTTACGCTATTTATGAATGTTGACAAGAAACGTGATAATGCTGTATGTAATCGATCACAGATATTCTTCCCTTCAACCAAAGATGGTTTCTCAGACACATCATTTCTTCAGTGCTATCCAAGAGATTTTCAAGCCAAAAATGATTCATACAATGCAAATGTAACTTTGTCACTTTGTGAAAATACAGCAAGGTTTGTGAAGTTGCGGTTATATTTTGGTGGAAAGTGGTTGCTAATCTCTGAGATCAGTTTTAATTCAGGTATTTTGGCTCGCTAATTGTATCTTGAATTTGAGGCTGACAATGTGATCCAATATTGATATAAATTATAAATAAGTCATTACCAGACTCCAGCTTGTACCATTGTCTCGTGTGCATTCAGGCAAATCCGGGGCATGTTTCTAGAAATCTTGTCTGGATCAACGAAAGTAATATTTTCTATAGTTTTGAAGTAAATGAATTTACAGATGTATCCAAACCAAAACAACGGGTTATATTTTAACCCAGGGTTAGCGCAAACCCAGCTTTGAACATCCGGCTCTGGAATTGCAACTTTGTGAACTGAGCCAATTTGAATATATATATAATTCTAGTATAAAACTCCTGTCCTGATCTTACTGTTATTTTTTAGTTCCTGTCAGTGAAAATGAGAAGAAGTCATTTCAGAATTGTCCAGGCAAAACATCTCATTCTGGTCCGGCTGTAACTCTACCTACAACACAAATTAATGCCACAGCAAGTCCTGACAGTCCAACAATGACCATCCCTCAACTGACAAATACCAAACCAAAACCTGGATATGATAGCGGTAAGTAGTTTGAGATGTTGGGTTGATTTTTAACGACTTTCAGGGTTTGAAATTAACAGGTGTCATGTAAACAAATGTAACCAGATTTTTACCTGGCGACCAGATATTTGTCAAAGGTAGCCCTCGTAGCAACTGAGGAAAAACTTAATAAAGTAATTCTTTTAAAGCTTGATAATATTTCAGTGATCCAGTATTTCATTCTGCTTTTGCACATACTGTAATTTGCCTGCATTTGCCCCTATATATACAAAAATAGATTTATTCGAACAGTCTGTGCCAGTGGTTAGTGCCAATAATATTACTATCCCGAATTGACGAGACAAGAATTGGAGTTAGGATTAAGATTATGTGAAGCCTAATGAGAGGAGCTAGAGTATGTCATCATAATCTATAACGTTCTCTTATTTTATCACAAATTTTAACAGAAACAGAAAATTCAATTGCAATGTTCGTGGGTATTGCTGTAACTCTTGCCATCGTGCTTATCGTCTTATTTGTAATTCTGATAATATACAAAAGACGTCACCAGACCTCGAAGTCACCGATTTCTGTGGACAGAGTTGGAATAGAAAATCAAGCGGCAGAAATTGAAACAGAATCATCGTCAAATAATAATCAGGTATCTTGTCATAACTTGAATTGTTTAGTTCATAAAAAAAACAGGCCTGCTCTGGATCTTTAATCTCATTATCTCACAGCGAGTTGTGGCGAGTTGGAGGCGTCTAACAAGCCCAGAATAAGCTTGAAAACACGGTTAAGACACGTCACTAGTTTACCTTTCTTCGTAGAAAACTCAAGTCTAGTAAGGAAATGTAAACTGGAGTAAATGGGCTTAAAACTCTAGACATTATTTCCTGCGTTTTTAAAACAATATTGTTAATACAGGGATTAGATCATGCTGATCCAACTAGTGGCAGAACAGCACCATACGAAGAAATTGAAATCATCTCACCACCTTCAGTTTACGAAGTGCTTAGCAGAAACAGCCCAGACGGAAGGGAAACGACAAATTCTGATCGTAGCTCTGGTTATGTTATTCCAGCTAATGGCAGAACAGCACCATACAGTGTAGTCCAAATCATCTCACCCCCTTCTGTTCACGAAATGTTTAACAGAAACCGACCAGACGGAAGGGAATTGGAAACAGCAAATTCTGATCGTAGCTCGGCTTATGTTATTCCAGCTAATGGCAGAACAGCACCATACAGTGTAGTCCAAATCGTCTCACCACCTTTTGTTCACGACGAGCGTAACAGCAGCCAATCGGACGGAAGGGAAACAGCAAATTCTGATTGTAGTTCGGGTTACGAAAAAGTCCAAATCTCGTCACTGTCAGGCTACACCGAGCTTGATAGAAACCGAGCAGACGAGACAAATGCGCGCACCTACCAGAAATTGTTAAAACGCGACTCAGATTATGTGATACCAGCTCATGCAGGAGAAATAAAAACGACTCCTGGCTACACGGAGCTGGACAACACGAAACGAGTACAGGATGATAGCGCTTCTTACCAAAAATTGATAAAGAAGTAAAAGGATGTCTTTGGACGGCAGTTTACAGTTAAAATTTAAACCAATTGTCAGCTATTTGTAAGGTATTTTGTTAGATGACAGTGTCAAATAACACAAATTGTTTTGTTATTTCAGTGTTGACTAGTAGCAGTCAAGATATTTTTGACACGTCATTTCCAAATTGTTAACACTTTCCCAGCTGATACCAGATTATTGCGATGTAGTTTGGGATAATTTTAATAATAGGTTTTATTATTGTACAATTGTGATAAGGTTATAAAATCGATCTGCACGCGAATAGCACAGACGAGATTTTCCGAAGTTAAAACAGTTGGATTAGCCTTTCTCATGACCAAGGCCAAAATTCGCCATTTTGGGGGTATTTTTTTGAGAACGACGTAAAAAATCTAAGCGATGTGAAAACATTTTTTTCAAATATGTAACTGTAAATTAATGATTACTCACAATTATAGTTATACAAATCCCTTAATGTCCGTAATTATTCACTGCGTATACAATCTTAGATTTGGAAAAGGCAGTACCCAAAAAAGGCGGCGTGAGAAATTAAGGCTAATTAGGTTGAACTTGAAGAACAGAGAAAGTTACACAAGGCTAAACTCGCGCAGAAACTTCAAAACGAGAAGATGAAGGATGTGAACAATACTTTAATTCGCCACAGAAATGGACGTAATTACCAATCAATTGGTATAACACCAAGCACAAAAACGATTAAGCTCCCAAAGCCTAAAATTGAAAATGTTTGAAACATACTGTACTGTACTGTACTCTATTCTAAAGCAAATTTATGGAACACCCTGTCCCTGGCTGACGCATATCTATCGGCTGACGATATTAAAGTATTATTTGAAAATTGTTTTAACTTATTAGGTATATAACTCTTAGGTATAATGTTAATACTTAATTTAATAATTCTATTTATTTTAATGTGGTATAATATTTACTCCTAGATATAGATCTTAACACTTGCAATCAGTTCAGTTGTTGGAATGATATAGTATAGCATATAAAAATAGTATATTAAAAGTACTATATAATAGCTTGTGATTAGATCATGATATATTTTACTGCTTGTAATCCTTATGTAAATACAGCTTCTATTCTAGCTATATTCTATTTTATTAAATTCTAATAAAATTTAAAATAGTTTATTTTGATATATCATGACTGCAAAAATCCGGAATTCGTAAAAACCGTTCGATTAAAAACGCGAGGAAAAATAAATTTTAAAAAATCAGGGCGATGAAAATGAACTCTGAACTGCGATTCCGCGAGTCGGCAGATTACAGTCGAACCACGGCTCGTTATTGTTCAACGACCTCTTGGAAAACAGATATGTGTAGATTCTAAAGGGTTATCGTTGTAAAATATTTTTAAATAAATAAATAAATTCATAAAAAATTTCGTGAATGTTGATTGGTTAGTACTTCCGTAGTACGCCAAAAAGTTGACTTGCGACGAACTTTTTATTTTGATACGCGAATACACCCGGAAGTACGTGGATTTATAAACCTCTTTTCAATCAGCGCATGCTCACCAGTACGTTTCGGCACGATACGGGCGAAGTGGAAAACCGGCTTAAGACCCCGTTCACATGCCGCACGTATATCATGCATGTGGCAAACCTCATGTAAACGACCCCAGACTCATTGTTTCAGCTGCAGCTTGATATAGGGATACAACCTTCGCTCGACACCTCAAAGTTCTTCTATTTTTCACGTAGTTTTATCCCTATCAATCCTTATATCACCGTTCGAGATTATATCAAGGTCCCAGCCCATTTTCATAATTAGGCTTATATATATAGCACATGAAGAGTTTGACGTTTGAACTCTTTGTTTGTACTTGAAACTAGCTATGGTGTAATTTCCGCGACGTTCAAAAGACAAAGACTCCGTTCAACCGATATTGTTTGTTGTTTTTCGCTATACACTTCATTTACATAATAATTGTTTAGTGATACTGTATTGGCTGCGACTTATGTAATGGCTGCGCGAAACCGAACAAATTAAACTCCGAATAAAGCTCTACACCCATTCTTCTGCGTCGCAGACTTCGGCATCATGGGCGCAAAAAAGGGGCCACGAACTACTTCGTAGCCTAGCTGCAGTATACCACACCGTACACACCAGAAAATATTTAATACTGGTAGGCTGACAGAAGCGAACAAGTAGTTTAGTTTATTCCTACAGGACAGCAAACGGTGATCAACTCAGACTGTTGACACTTTCAGGAGAAAAAAGTTAAACTACATCCATCAATTTTATATTCCTTCCAACAGATAAGAATTAACATTATTTTCTCACTCTGATAACAATAGGGTGAGGCCACATTACGTGATAGAGAAACAGATACATAATTGGTTACGCCATATTCGGACTACAGAGTACCTCTGTAAACCTCGGTAGGTTTGAATTGTTCTGATAAAGGTCTGCACATACAGATAAAAAACTTTGTATGTTGTTAGTTATATGTGCAAGTTTGGGCTCCATTTTAAAGCATAATTCTTTTTTGTTCAGATTCTAGATGGCAACGAGCAGGATTTCTGAAAGTTGTGTGTTTGGTTTGTCTTCTTGGTTTAATAACCAGTATACCATATGCATGCAACACCAATCAACAACTCGGCAGGTATTGTGGGAGAGCACAGGATTTCACTGCACAGGATGAAGCGCGGCAAGCGTCTTGCGTCTCTGAGGTCGTAGGTTTAATTGTTGCTACGGACTCATCACTCATGACATTCATGTTCGACACAATTCCACTCACGTGAGTTTTCAAGAAGTCAGAACATTCCAAATTAACACAGTGATCAGGGGGCAGATCGTAAACCGTATGGCAAAGTAAATAGGGGGTGTGCCTGTCATCCTTACTTGCAGCTGAGAACTGGGCTGAATTACGGACGCAGCTCAAACTGATCGAATTCTCGAAGACGTATCAAGGGCGCCTCAGACTGCCATCGTATGACTCGTATCTGACCACAGAGCTACAGTTGAAGGGTTGAGCTGCGAACTTCGTTATTCAGCTCTCAACTGCAAAGAAAGATTTTTAGCACCCTCTATACCTCGAGCTCATGCACCACAATAAGATGTCTGTATTTACGTTTTAAACATGAAATGCATGTAACAGTAATATGAATATCCGTGAATGAGTGGAACGATCCTGAACTGATCCGCTTTTGTGTCAACGTATTCTTAAAATAATAATACCAACATTGTGTCATTTAAATGTATATCACCACTTGGTATGGCAGATGGCAGATGGCAGAATTAAAGACTCACAGATCACAGTTTCTAGTTTTCATAGAATAGCATATGGCGGACACGCTCATCTACACAAGAATACAGCCAGGGGAGCATGCATGGTTGCCAGTGGAGGGTCAATGACTAAAAGAAATTACAAACGGTATATGCAGATTAATTTGTTAAGTCTGACAAACATCACAGGAATTCTGTATAAATAGTGACTAAATTGTGTTGTGTTTTGATATTGTTATAGTTGCTGCCAGTGGAAATGAAAAGACGACGTCTCTTCAACATTGTTCAGGAGATACTTATGGTGTCACTCGATCGTCCACAACTGGTAAGTTTTCAAATATTTCTACTGTTTATAGTAACGATGGTTGGAAGTTTATCGCGGCAGCCGTGGCAATTGCCGTAGTTCGAGAAGAAAATGTCGTGGATCACTGGACAACGACGGCAGTCTCTTGCCGTAGTGCAAGTTTTCAGGGATTTGGTATTAATAGTATAGTCTGTCGAGTCATATCAGAATTTCTTCCTTCCATGCCTGGTGTCAGCTATTACTCCAGCGAATGTTGTAGGCCTTATGATATTTTTTCTTGAGATTGTACTCGTGATGTAAATGTATAGGTTTACTGATCTTCTTACAAGCAGAAAACTCTGCCCGCCGCGGCTGGGTTTTGAACCCGCGACCTTCGAATTACTAGATCGACGCTCTACCAACTAAGCTACACGGTCAGGACGGATCGAAGACTGGAAGTTATGAACTATATACTGAGTGTCATAAACATACTCGTTTACATTAATTCAGCATCGAACAATACTAGTTCTGCGAGAGTGATATTAGGCCTATGTTGTGTTATTGTTTCAAGTCTTCAATCCGTCCTGACCGTGAAGCTCAGTTGGTAGAACATGGATTTAGTAATTCGAAGGTGGCGGGTTCGAAGCCCAGCCGCGGCAGGCAGTTTTCTGCTTGCGCGCTGTCTGGAATTTATGATATATCTCACTCGAGAACATTTTATACATACATATAGATACATTTCATTTCATCGCTACACAGTGTTTAACGTACATATATGTGCCTGGCCACGGTGGAAACCTGTGCGACCTTTGGAATACTAGCCCAATGCTCTGCCATGCAACTGGGCTAGTATTCCAAAGATCGTAGGTTCGATTCCCACCGTGGCCAGGCATATTTTTCAAGCCTGCCCGGTGTGGATACACACTCATCACACATGAGTAACATCACACACATCATATTCACCTGAGTAAAATAACACCAACAAAAAAAATGGAAAAAGAAAGCAATACTTAAGTTACCCAATTGTTCAAGTCACGGATAGCTACAATAGGCACGCGACGGTGAAGGACCATATTTCTGAATAAACCTAAACAAAAACATAGATGACAAGTTATATAACTTATATTTTTGTTAAAATCTTCTGGATTAGAGAGGGTTAACATTAGAATTAGGGTTAAGATTGTATATAAACTTAATTTAAATAAGGAGCTCTCTATTACGTAATTAATCCATAACGTTCTCTTATTTTGTCATAAATTTAAATTTAATAGAAACAACAAATTCAATCGTGATCTTCTTCATGGGTGCGGGCGCAACTCTTGCCATCGTACTTATTGTCTTATTTGTAATTCTGATAATAGCAAAAGACGTCGCTAGGCTTCGAAGTTATCGATTTCTGTGAACACAATTGAAATAGAAAATCAAGCAGCAGAGGAAGAAACAGAATCATCGGCAAATCATAATCAGGTATCTTGACATGGAATTGAGTTGCTTAGTTCATAACAAAACAAGCCTGCTCTGGATTTCTAATCGCATTACCTCACAGCGAATTGGAGTGAGTAACAAGCCCAGAATAAGCTTGAAAACACGGTTAATTAAGACACCAGTTTCCCTTTCTTCCCAAAAAAACTAGCAGTGAAATGAGTATAACTTCCGTAACAAAGACATCCATGCCCATTACTGTAAATGGAAAGGAGGAAATAAAATACAATTTCCTGAGGAACAAACAACACTCTAAATTTTGGAATTGATTCAACTCGTTGAAATTTACGGTGAAGAAGTTTGAAGCAGGCAAGCTTTTACTAACTTCTAGACGCAGCGCATTCGTTCGTTCGCAACGTCAAAGTTCTTGTTATATAGGCCTATATTTTTTCAGGTCATTTGATTTTGTAATTCCGTAAATAATGAAATATAATACTTCCTGTAATGTCCTCTCTTGGCACTAACAGGACAGAAGCCGTTATGTATTTAACTTGGCACTAACACAGTATAGGAAAAGTACAGTAGGGCCACTCAGCATAAAAAAGTGTCTACATTGTTTATACTGGCTGCCAACCTAATTTACATATTGGCAGCCAGTAAACGGCAGCAGTCCACTATAAAATTGTACTACAGAATAATGATTTTGGCCACGTAAGACACCTGGAACCTAGCTTAAATAATTGCCACTTTTCTCTCCCCTAAGTGGCCCTACTACAAAAACGCTCTTGTCCAATCCTATGACCCCGAGGACGCTCGATCATGGAAAACAATTTGTACTTCATGTAACGTTGCTCGCAACATGTCAAGACGGCTAACTTGTTGTTTTTAACACATTTTTAGCCTAGTTTTTATAATCTTTGGACCCGCAGTAATTGGCTGACGCTGTTGCGGTGCTCCTGCCAAATTTAGACATCATATGTTGTAATTTCTGTTATGTTATGTTATGTAATTTATATATAGTAATTTTGTATTTTTTTGTTGGCGAAGCTAATAAAACTAAAACTAAAACCAAAAACTGTGGCACTAACAGGACATGTTATTTAGTATTTAGTTATTTTATTTATTTATTTAGTATACAATTACAGGCATTTTATAGATTGTCATTAACATCAAAATGTTGTGACGAATATACAGGAACAAATGAGAAAATTAGGAGTCAAGTGTTCAAAACCTAAAATCTTTTTGGCGTTCTTCTTAATATTACTTTGTTCTAGCTGTATTTTAGCTTTATAATTTCTATTTCACACAGTTCTAGAAACCTTTTTGAATGTATCTGGAGGTCGAGAAACACAAAATAATAGTTAAATATTGTCAATTTAAATACAATTATCATTGATGCTGTAAAATTGACGCCATATTTAGAGTCTTTATACATGGCAATATAAGCAAACTTACTGAACATCAGCATCATTTTCTCTTTGGGGTACCATCTAAAATCTCTTCATTTTAGCATTGTTTTATAGATAAAGATTAAAGCACTAAACATACTTTTTTAAATTAAGATTTAAGTTTCGGTTTGCCGCTTGAGAAACATAGCTATAGATTTCCATGTTTGCAATATGTTTCCAAACATTTATTTTCCATCATAGAACATGGAAATCTATATGTTTTCGTGATTTGTCTTGTTCAAATTCGTGCAGTTGTTAGTTTTGAAGGACATTGACAATAAAAAATTAGTTTGTCTCATTCAAAAGAACTTTAAAATTACATATTAAACTTTATTACCGATTTGTCATATCTTGCTTAGTTCTCGAAATATTTAGACCGAAATTAATGAGCTGAACGTCATCTTGGACTAATTCTTGACCTCATTAACTATGGATTTGATGACGTCAGGAGTTGGGTTAACCATACTGATAAAACTACTCTAAAATGACCGGGTAACAATTCAAAATTGTTTCAAGTGTTTTTAATCATTTCTAAATTTCAGACTGCAACCAGAAACGAAGTTTTGAACCCATATTGATCGCTTATTCTCAAGATAAAAATTAGCGTGACCCCTCTCTTGACGTATACATGCATATCCTCAATAATTCAAGATGGCGAACAGCCCACTTTTTTCAGTCGAAATATTATGAAAACTAAGCAAGATTTAAAAAATCTGTAACAGAGTTTTAAGAGTTTTTTTAAATGAACTAAACTAAATTTTTATTGCCAGTGTTCTTTAATGTTTATTGTTTAAGTTATGTGCATAAAACCACATCTCTCAATTCTATTTGCCATCAAGCAGACCTGCCAAGTCTCACGATTTAATCGTGAGACTCACGATTTTTTATGCTTTCTCACGATCTCTCGTGAAATCTCACGATTTTCGGAACTTATGAAATCATCGAAGAGCGCAACATCTAGTTACAATAAGGCACACTCTTCCAAGGAAACATCACACTTTATTAGTGTATTAATAATGCGCAATGTACAACGCCAGAATTTTGTATGCGTGATGTTTGTGTTACAAAGTAAAAGGCGTGTCCTCCTAAGTTTATTGTCCTGCTAGTCATAATTTTCTTGTTTTTGTACAGTGGAAGCTACTAAACCTATAAAGAAAAAACAGCCTATTTTTAATAAGCCTTGCATTTACGGTTATATTAACAAAATATAAATGCATACTATCATAAAATTGTAAATCTTATGATTATTTTCTAGTCAACCTCGTCCCCAGGGCCTTTGTGCTGACGACGAGGTTGTTTTCTAGTGTAATTGTTAAAGTTAACCTTGCATGGTCATATTAATGAGCAAACCTGAAAATTTCTCTCACGGTTTTTCAGTCTCACGATTTTTCAGTCAATCTCACGATGTTTTAGACGGCAACTCACTATTTCTGCTATACTCAAGGGTTGGCAGGTCTGCATCAAGTATAAGACTACAATGTGTAATGAAAAGAATTAATATTATATTTTGTCACCCTGATGAAAAATCATGTATATACGTTTCTCTGCAGACGTTTATTATTTAACAAATACAAAAAATTTTCCGTGTTGATGTACAGTTATATCAACAGGAGTGGAAATTGGGAAAACGAGAAATTGTGTATAATGTCTTACCTTTCAAGTTAAATACAACATTTTGCGCTTTCTTCGTTTTCTGGGACGATTTTTTTCAATATTTTGTCGATTTTGAAACCAAATTTGCCGAATCATTCTTTTTGAAAAGCATTATTTACTAGTCTGCTAGTAAATAATGCCTCAGATTTACTAGTCAACTAGCCAATCAGAACGCGCGAAAGCTCATTTGATATGGAAAATTTATACTAAAAATACATATATATTAAAGTGCATAGGCCTATGTCATAATTTGTGTAATTTATTATTTGTAATCATTGGTATATTTTATGAAGAAATACAATACATCTTTAATCCTATGAACATGGTATATTTTCTTACAAAGATATATTGCATTTCTTCATAAAATGCACCAAAAATAAAAAAAATATTTAAGATCCTAAATCATGACATAGGCACTTTAAACACTGTACAGCAACAAAGAATGTTTCTACGATTCTATTTGAAAAGTCTGCGAGAAAGTCTCATTAAAATGACTTGAAACCATAACTTGAAAATTGACGTGACGCTTCCCAAAAACCCCGCCAAAAATGAGAAATAAAATCAGGGCTGGTCGCACGTATATATCATGTGGTAAACTTTCCGTGTTAAAATGACTTATTTACCTTAAACTCATTAATTGTTTCCGCCCATGTTCATGAAGAGTTTCAGGACGTTCCTACTCTAAAGGCTGCATGCTCACGCACGGAAGAGTTTCTTTTTAAATGTTGCTTATGAAATAACTGAATGAATAAAAGAAAAGCATATAGTTTTGTGAATGATTTAATGTGCATTTGTGTCAGGTAATTCATACTAGTGTTAAATTTAAAAAGATTTAATTTTTCCGTGCGTGTAGGCACTTATGAAAACTACGCGTGACTCGAGAGCAGTCTTTAGTTTATACTTGAAACTATAGTCCGGTATTGTCGCCGGTGTAAATTTCAAGAAGTTGAATCCACTCCAAAAATGTTATTCTGTCACTGCATGTTTTTGGTGAGAGAATTGGAGTTGATTCAAATTCTCGAAATTTATAGTGTAGCAAATGAAGTGGCTTATTTGACAATATTATTTCTCGCTTTCTTTTCGCCACACTTCATTTGCATGATAAGTTTCCTTATTATTTGGCGATTGAAAACATGCACTTTGTGTTTAGGTATAGCCTTGGTTTTTTGGTTTAAATCGTTTTGGCTTTCATTCAAGTTATAAGAAAACGGAAAAAATAAAACTACCAGAATAAAAATATTGCCAAAGGCTTATTGGCAATGTTTTGTGTGTTTTGGCGGAAGTAGTAGGCGGTTTTGACATGTAATTGCCAATTGACGATTTTTATTTAACCATGCATGCAAAAGTGAACAGTTAGTTTATTCCTGCAGAACAGCATGCAGATGGTGATCGATCAGACTGTTGACATTTTAGGAGAAAAAGTTCACATTTATCAATTCTATATACCTTCTATAACCGAAAAAGAATTAACATTATTTTCATACTCTGATAACTATATATAGGGTGACCATACTACGAGATAGAGAATATATATATATATATATATATATATATATATTTCTATAATTGGTTACGCCATATTGACTAGAGGACCTCGGTAGGTTTGCATTGCGCTAATGAAGATCTGGGCTGACAGATCAAAAACTTTGGTATGTTCTTATTTATTATTAAAAGTTTGGGCTCCATTTTAAAGCATAATTCTTTTGTTCAAATTCTAGATGGTAATGAGCAAAATTTCTGAAAGTTGTATGTTCATTTGTCTTCTTGGTTTAACCAGTGTGACCTATGTAACACTCGGCGACTCAGGTATTTCATGCAGGAAAGCACGGGATTTCGGTGGCGCAATCGTCAGATCAAGCTCCTTGCATCTCTGAGGTCGTGGATTCGATCTTCATGACATTTATGTGAAAAGAGTCAGTCTAGGCTCTTATTAGTTAGCGTTATTCTGTATTTTATTAAAATACTCAGTGTTTCCTGGAATTACTGAAGATAAGTCAGATAAGGGTACACTGATGTAAGCAGATCGATTTGTGGTTCATTCTCTCCTGTGCTTCGAGGGTTTTTCTCCAGAACCTGTGGTTTTTCTACTCACCAAAAACTATAACCCTTCCATCATAACTGTGCGTGATCAGACATGTGTCGTATAGTCTCGACCAACATGTCTTTACATGAGAAAAGGACTATTTTGCTCTATGGTGTTTAGTTTAAATACAGTTTCAAATTAAAAAAATGAAATTTCTTTAGTTCCATTTGAAACATGAAATGTATGTAACAATAATATACGAATACCCGTGAATGAGTGGAACACGCTCGTCTGTGAACGTATTCTTAAAATACTAAACTGCGTTATTTAGAATGTAAATCTCCACTTGGTATGGCAAATGGCAGAATTAAAGACTCGCAAATCACAGTTTCTAGTTTTCTTAGAACAGCATATGGTAGACAGGCTCGTCTACACCAAAATATCGAAATGTGGGGAGCATGGTGTGCAGATGTGAGTGGAGGTAAAATACGTGAAAAGAATTACGACCAGTATATCGAGATTGATTTGTTAAATCTGACAAAAATCACAAGAATTGCAACACAAGGACGAGAATGTAATGGAGGAAGAGAATGGGCTAAGGACTATAAACTATCATACAGAAAAGATGGTGGAGTATGGCATTTTTACCAAGGAAAAGATCAAACTGACAAGGTAAATTTGATAAAAATGTTTCATGGATAGAAATTTTGCATGAAACTTACACCTACTTATATCTTTGGGACCTTATTATGTGATCCTCTGAACCTAAAAGTTTAGCGTAGGATGCTAAGATGTTTGTCTACATGTTGCTCATATTAGTTTGTGAATAAACACAGCAAGCATATTAAAAATGTCTACTCTGTTTCAGATATTTCGTGGAAACAACAATGTATTCGCTGTTGTACGACATGATCTAGACCCTACAATTATGGCAAGGTACATCAGGGTTCATCCAGGTTATTATACGGATGACAATGCATGTACGAGGCTTGAGCTATATGGTTGTGTGGTTGAACAAAATAAAACAGGTCAGTGGGTTAACCACAATCTTTGTCCATGTCTCTTGCTTTGCCATTATAGTACAATGCGTCCATATGGCCGGCTTTTTCTATTGTTGTTTTAATTTTTTCTCCGTTTAACGTCAGAAGATTTTACTCATCAAGGGTTGAAAGTGCATATTGGGAATTATAAAATAGCAAACTTAAATTATTCGAATTAGTTTTAACTATACAGGTATATTAACTATGTTTTAACTCATCTTTATTAGCACTAATGAAGATCGGGGCTTTCAGATTGAAAGCGCCAATGAATAAACGTATTGGTTCCACTAACCAATGAAAATATTATACTATCGTCATGCGAATATGTACAAAGAAAATCTCTACTATACTTCTGCTTATAAATCTTTTAATGTCAGTTGTACAGATTACCAAGAGTGCAACTGGAATACGTACAGATAGCAGTACACGTTTACACACTTATACCACAATTTATGCCGAAACAAAAGCTGGACGTGAAGGCAAGTATATGAATGTCATGGTGGGTTGCATACAATGGTGTGACCATTTGACCTCTGTGACTGGGGTTCAATTCCTGAAATATGCAGCTGTCTGATTATAAGTTCACCTCAGTCATATGTGAGAATTAAGAGTGCTTCCAGTTTGACTCTACCAAACTGACTGCAGGTTTTTTCCAGATGATATAGTTTCCTCCTGTAGTAACCATATGAGATGAGGGAGATTCTTACTGCATGGACTTTTAGATAGGACAGTTTAGAACTGATAGAGCAATCCAGTATAAATAAAGTTAGTTTAGTTTAGGTCAGTCGTTTGTAGTAACACTAGATGAATAAGAGATAGTATTTATGTTCTCTTATTTTCCCATTAAATTTAATTATTAGAGAACTCAACAAATTCAATTGCAATGTTCTTCGCGGGAGTTGCGGTAACCTTAGCCATTGTACTTATTGTCTTACATGTAATTCTACTATACAAAAGACGACACCAGGCTTCGAAGTCATCAAGCAGCGTTATTGCAGTAGACACAGTTGAAATGCAAAATGAAACGGCACCAGAGTCATCGCAGAATAATCAGGTAAGTGTTTCTAAGTTTCCTGCAGGCATATTGTTCATAATTGACATAATTGGTGGCTAGCTCAAAAGGATTGCTCTGGGGCTTAACACGCAATATACGACTAACTTTATTTATACTGGATAGCTCTATCAGTTTTAAACCGTAGGTCCATGCAGTAATTAAAGGTCATCCCAATCGCTATGTTTACTTACCTTACATTGAGCTACGAATTTTCGCCCGATTCGGCTCGCTCTTGCATCAGAACTTTCACATCCATCTTACCTCGGCACTTCCTTTGTCATTGAGGTCCTTTTCCACGCTTCTCTTCCACACACTCATTTGCGATCGTCGGACGTTTGTCATCCTACATCCTCATGGTAAGACCAAGCTAAGTCAGGCTTCTTTTTTTGTTAATACAGGAACCAGATTATAGTCCAGCAGATGATGAAACAGAACCGTACGAAGAAGTCCAAATCTCGCCACCTTCTGTTTACGCCGAGCTTGACAGAAACCGACAAGACGAAGCAATAAATGATGGTGCCTACCAGAAATTGTTAAAACGCGACTCAGATTATGTAATACCTGCTCATACTGAAGCAGAGTCATCATACGAAGAAATTGGAAAGATAAGAACACCCCCTGGCTACACAGAGCTGGACAACACGAAACGAGTACAGGATGATAGCGCTGATTACCAAAAATTGATAAAGAAATGACAGAGTGTGTTTGGATATTAATTTTCATTTAGAATTCTAATCATTTGTCACTTGTCAGTAAGATATTTTGTAAGATGTCAGTTCCAAATTGCTGTTTAATAATCGACTACCAGTTGAGATATTTTGTAATATAGTTTTCAGTATATAATATAATTTATATAAGCGTTATACGGGAGTATAACAACAGCAACAACAATATATTTAATCCATAAATAAAAAATACGTACTTACACATAAGAAATTTTCACAATACTTGGGGCATTGACTTCCCAAAATAACCAATAATCTAAAGATGCTGGGAAGTCAGTTTACATTAATGCTAATTACTAAATTACATAATTATAAAGCACACATACAAATTAGTGAGAAATATGATACTGTTTCAAATCTACTACACTTTAAATGAATTATCTATACACACATGAAGACAGACATATAATACAAACAAACATATACTGGAGATTTTTTAAAATTTTTACAAAATCAGTATTTAATTTACTTTGAATTTTGAATTTTTTAAATGAAAGAGACTTAACATGAAGACCAATTGCATTCCAAACTATAAAATGTTTGCACTCATTCCCCAGGGACCAACTCAACAAAAGCCATGGCGGCCATGTTGGTGTTCCAGACAAAAGAGTCCAATTAAAATTCTTAATTTTAAATTGGAACACCAACATGGCGGCTGTGACGTCATGTGCAAAGGCTCTATACAGATCCTTGAAATCGTACATTGAATTTACCATAATTTGTTCTTATTTTTTGGAGATAGTAAGACTGAAGCCACTGAACGTGTATTATAGTTATGAACTTTTTTCACTGACTGCATAAAAAACAATTCAAAGGCAGGAGGTAACATCTGATGATGAAATTTCAACATAAGTATTACAATACGAAGTATGACAAGATCACACGGCTTTATAATCTTCAATTATTTAAATATTGGGCTAGAGTGCTCAACGAATTTGGATTTCCAATTTCTTAATTTTAAAAATGTTGACACTTAACGGAACAAGAAAGTTAACGAAACGTGACCATGAAGACAACGAAACGTGACCATGAAGACAACGCCTCTTACCAAAACGTGAGGTTTTGGAATGACATCACATACGAATAAATCTTACTATGTATAGTCATGCAGTGAATTAGTTGTGACTAGATATTCAGTAATCAGTAACATATCGAGTAGCATTATAAATATAGTTGTAAGATTCCTGTTAAGATATTTATGGTAAAGTTGGATTCCGGCTGAGAATTAACTTTCCTCGGAACCGGAATAGTTTAAGGGAAGGAACCGCTGTATTGACGGTAAAACAGGTGGAATTGGCAAAGTTCCTGGGGGCCTAGTGTCATAGTTATTTTAGGAAAGAAGTAAACTGTTTCTTGTATGATAATTTTATTCAAAGACAAATGCCATTAAACTCCATATACACATAATATAAATGACACACTTGAACGAAGGGCTCTTTCGAGCTGTCTGCGTCAATGGAAATCAATTATCTGTGTCTGCGCCAGAATTGAATAATTTGAGCTTACAAGGTCAATATAGAATAATTTGAGCTTACAAGGTCAAGCCATGCCAAACCCAATTTGAGAATTTCCTGGCAAGACCTCTGAAATTCCTTAGTTTTCCTGAAAATTCTTCAAATTACTTCATTCAGTTTTCCGCCGTTGATTTCCGCCATCGCAACAAGATATATTCGCACTGCTTGTCACAAGTTAATTGTCAACAGGTTTGGAACAACTTGTTGACAACTTGTAACAACCTTGTCGAAATTATCAGACTTGTTGCAAGGTTGTTCTGACAAGTCCGTTACATGCTTGATATAACAAGATTGTTACAACCTTGTGTTGACAACCTTGTAAAATCCTTGTTATATCATATGGCTGTAACAAACTTGTTAGCACCAGTCTTGTAACAAGGATGATAATGCCATCAAGCTTGTTACAAGTTGTTAACAGCTTGTTCCAAACTTGTTACAACAAACTGGGAACAAGCAATGCGAACACAACTTGTCGACAGCTTGTGAACAGACTTGTAACAGCTTGTTTGCAGACTTGTTACAACTTGTGCGTGACGTGCATATATTGTATATCCACTAAATCACTAATAGCAATACTTACGTTACCCAATTGTTCAAGTCACGGATAGCTAACGTTTATATAGAACATTGATATTGGTTGATTGTGCAATATACGCACACGACAGTGAAGTACCATATATTTCTGAATAAACCTAAACAAAAACATAGATGAGCCGCTATATAACTTATATTTTTATTCAAACCATCTGGATTGGAGGACTAAGATTAAAACTACAGTATTGTTAAGATTGTATATAAACTTAATTTAAATGTGGAGCTAGATTGCGCAATTAATCCATAACGTTCTCTTATTTTACCATAAATTATAATTCATAAATTTAAATTTAATAGAAACAACAAATTCAATCGTGATCTTCTTCGTGGGTGCAGGCGCAATTCTTGTCATCGTGCTTATCGTCTTCTTTGTAATTCTCATAATACGCAAAAGCCTCGAAGTTTACCAATTTCTGTCGACACAATTGGAATAGAAAATCACGCAACAGAGGCAGAAACAGAATCATCGCCAAATCATAATTAGGTATCTTGTCATGAATTGGTTAGTTCATAACAAAATAGGCCTGCTGTGGATTTTCAATCGCATTATATATATCACAGTGAGTTCGGGTGAGTGAACAAGCCCAGAATAAGCTTGAAAACACGGTTGAGACACCAGTTTCCCTTTCTTCGTAGAAAACTAGCAAATGCGTAACTTCCGCAACAAAGACATTCGTGCCCATTACTGTAAATGGAAAGGAGGAAATATAATACAATTGCCTGAAAAATATAACGATTAAGAAGTTTGAAGCAGGAAAACTTTTACTAACTTCTAGACGCAGCGCATTCGCTCGCGACGTCGAAGTTCTTGTCATATTTTTTCAGGTCATTTGATCTTGTAATTCCGTAAATAATGAAATATAATATTTCCTGTAGTGTTCCTCCCTTGGCACTAACAGGACATAAGTTGTTATTTAGTTTATATAAGTGTTAGTATTTATTTATTTTATTTATTTATTTAGTATACAGGCATTTAGATGGTCATTAACTTCACAAATGTTGACAAATATACCTGAGGGCTGAGGGCAACTGAGGGTCAATTAGCCTTTCTCACGAAGGTCAAATTCGCTATTTTGTTGGGGTACTTTTTTGAAAACGACGTAAATAATCTAAGCGATGTAAAAACATTTCAATTATTTCACTGTAAATAAACTTCTAATGACTAGAAGTTACTATCGCAAGGAAAGTGCTGCCTCACCGCCCAGGGATCAAGGCAGCATGTCGCAATTTGCTGCCAATAAAGCTTGGTTTCCATTAAATCGTAATTTTCGCAAAAAGTGCATCGCAAGCGTCACAACGATTTAAAAAACGCAAAATTTTCAATAAAAACTGCGATTTATTGGAAACTTGAGTCACGCCGATAACTAAGACTCTTACGACAACGTCGCAAAGATAGACTTACTGCGATTTTTGCGATAACGATGTCTGCGTTCCGCGACTATTGCGATGATTACGATTTAGTAGAAACCAGGCGTTTTTAAGGGTGTGTTTATACCCTGAAATGTAGTGACACAGCCAGGTGAATATATGGATGTTGGCCAGTAGGATTATTTCATATCATGCTAACAATGGACATATAACAATGGATATATTTTTACAGAACGTCGTACCTTGTACAAAAAAAGCCGGTTGACATGTTATTACATGTACCATGTGGCCGTGGTTTCTAGCTGAGCTGAAGAAAAACCACTGCGAGCAAATGAACGATCGTTTGATGTAGCCGCCGTCCAAATATACGGGCGAAACAATAAATGAGAAACTGGTAAAACAAGTTTAACAAGTTTTTGTTGTCGTGCGCATGGGTAAATGCTTGGCACTGCTGGTAAAATGCGAGCCAGTTGTACACTGAAAACAGCATCACGTTCTAAATATAGCAACACGCTTAAATATAATACCTTGACTGTCCTTGTCTTTGTACAAAAGTGTACAAATATTGAATAGAATGTGAGAAATTATACATCAAGATGACTTGAAAACCGCATAGAGTTCAAAAGAATAACATAATTATAACAATAAATTCTACACTGTAACAAAAATCAACCTTTTAGAGAAATGTTTTGTAGCTAGCGGTTGAGGTCGCAAAAAAATGCAATAATTGTCAAAATCCACAATAATAAACATATTAATATTTGGAAACTTTTGAAATTGGAATTTACTCTACCGAAAACCTTAACACAATCTCCAATGTTTAAATTAAAGTAACACAAATAAAGTTTGTAGACCAAGTAAAAAAATATTGATCGTATAAACACAAAAATTGAAAAAGATATAACAGAAATTCAAATGTCAAATTTGTAGCGTGAGAAACCGATTTTCAAAAATATTTTAGTATTGGCAGCAACGATATTTATAGAACCGACAGATAAATTGCGAACTGCATGTAGAATAAAAAGTCGTTTGATTAAACTATGTCAAGCTTGTTTACATCTAACAAACTACAGAAGAGAAAGTCAAATTTAAAGTGACGTCACGTTGGTCGCATCACGCGATCTTCGCTAGAAAATCGTTCGTTTGCTCGCAGTAGTTTCTCCTCAGCTCAGAAACCACTGCCAGCAGGGTATATTACATGTAACTGCTGGTACGTTTACGTGTAGACATCAATCCACACTGGGTTGCTAGTATAGGAATATCTTTTATACATTAAGCCTGATTATTAAGACGTGCATACACAACAGTCCGCGTTTGTTGTTAAAACTTGCTGAAAGCACATTGCTATAAACATCTAGAATGAACAATATACAAACTCATTATCGCCGCACAAACAAATATTACTAAAATTGGACTCCTTGTATAAGTATATAATATCTGTGAATAAAACTGCTGATAAGTTCATGAAATCATATTCAATAATCAATATTGTTTCAATACCTCTACTCTAGTATATTGAACACTATAAAACAGCAGCAGATCTAAATATCAATGCTTTCAAGTATATCTCAAGTATATTGCCAGCTAAATAAAGCTATCCTTACCGCAATTTATATCCAAAGGCAAAGTATTGTTGATCGTTTCCGAAATCCTGAGAAGAATCAAGCGAGCACAATACAAAATAAAGTTTGACCGCCCCCCTTGTTTAAAAAACTTGCAGAATAATCATTTCCCCGTAATTGCGGACAGACACCCGGACACATTGATCGAGATCTTCCCAATATATTTGTCGCGCGAAAGACTGGGTCAAGCAAACGTGAAGAATAGGGAGCTGCCTAACGGCAGCAATTAATTTTTGCAAAATTGCAACATTCCATTGTATACCAGCAACCAATCATATTCATTTCTGAGATGGATTATCCCAGAGCCTTCGTTTCCTTCCCAAGGATCGCAGGCTCGGGGAACGAGATTGGGAAATTTACGTATTAAAGTGAAACTTTGCATAACCACTTTAATGAAATCCAGATCCCGTTCCAGACCCCGACGTGCGCGTAAAACAATATGGCGGACCGAAAAATAATGAACTTTTTAGAAATTACAAATGTTTTGCTCAATTTTAGACATTTTAAATATATTTTTTTGCACTGAATGCTTCTGAAATGTTTTATTTTAGCAATTAAAAAGTATGGGAGTGGTTAAGCTGTTATTTCACTTTGTTATTTTATTTAAATCCTATGTTAATCCTATGTCAAGTGGTGACATTTTGTCACAAAGGTAAGCAGTAAACTTGTCACATGTTAGCATTTAAAGTAATTAATATTATTAGTGAAGAGGTTCAGAATTGACTTCTGCTACCATTTACAACAGACTATAATAAACCAATCAGACATGTCCAATTAACCAATCAGGGTGACTGAGATCAGGCGTACATACAGACTCACTGCATACTAAGCCAGTGGCAGCTAGGTAGTGGCAGTGGAAGTCAAATATGAACCTCCCTACAGACCTGCCAAGATCGTGAGACTCACGATTTGTTATGCTTTCTCACAATTAAGTCCCCAAATCTCACGATTTTTGGAACTTATGAAATCATCGAAGAGCGCAACATCAAGTTACAATTAGGCACACTCTTCCAAGGAAACATCACACTTTATTCGTGTATTAATAATGCGCTAACCTGAAGTTCAGGCCCTATCACAGAATAGGGCCTGACACAAAACCTATCTAAAGTGTGGGATTCCCGTCCACCTGGTGGACGGGAAATCTGATTGGTTGATCAGCATCATGAAGGATTTTGATTGGTTGCAAGTTCACATAAACAACAGTTTTAAAAATAGCTCGGTCAAGGCGAGAATTAATATAAAGGTCAAACGCACGTAACAAATTCCATTATTGATTTCTTCGAATTTCTTTTCCTTTATGCTTTATGGCAGAAAATAAATCAAACAAACAGTATTTTGAAAGGGCTTCATCAAAATCTTTGACGAATTTTGGATACACACGACGCTGAGAGAACAGCCAAACTAGTCATGTATTCGAAAGCTTGTTGTTGACAGCCAAGATGTTCTGCCAAATTGCTTCGCCGGCAAAAGTCTTATTTCTAATATCAGGTCCTACCGGCGTTGCTTTCTGAGCTACATCGCCTTCTTCGTGGTATTATTGAGAATTTAATTGTTGCTGTTATTAGCCCGTTAGTCGTTAGAGTATATCCGCGTCCAGCAAGTTGAGACCTTGAGAAAGCTTGGCAGTCAAGCCGTGCACAGAACTGACTAATTAAATCTTTGTTTGCTGTTTGCCTGTTCGGTTAAATAGAGAAACTGACTCTTAATTATATAAAAGTACCTTGAATTTTTAAGTTTAATTAAAAAGCAAAATGCTCTGCGGACATGTTCATGAGAATATAATTTTTTTGTGTAACGAAATCTACAACACTTGTCAATCATATTGCATGTGTGTCTAAAAATAACATGTGGGCGTCCCACGGTCTAGACAGGTTTTGTGTCAGGCCCTATTTCAAATTAGGGCCTGAACTTCAGGTTAATAATGCGCAATGTACAACGCCAGAATTTTGTATGTGTGATGTTTGTGTTACAAAGTAAAAGGCGTGTCCTCCTAAATTTATTGTCCTGCTAGTTATAATTTTCTTGTTTTTGTACAGTGGAAGCTACTAAAGCCATAAAGAAAAAACAGCCTATTTTTAATAAGCCTGGCATTTACGGTTATATTAACAAAATATAAATGCATACTATCATTACTCTTAATGTTTTATCATTACTATGATAAAATTGTAAATCTAATGATTATTTTCTAGTGTAATTGTTAAAGTTAACCTTGGTCATAATAATGAGCAAACCTGAAAATTTCTCTCACAATTTTTCAGTCTCATGATTTTTCAGTCAATCTCACGACGTTTTAGACGGCAACTCACTATTTCTGCTACTCAAGGGTTGGCAGGTCTGCTCCCTATGTACAACATGGTACTGACTGACAGTACCATACAGGGCTCGAATTTTATCACAGCAATTGCTGTAGAGGGAGTACAAAATCCCTTGGATCATTGCGGAAACGACGGCAATTTTTTGCTGTATAGTATAATTTTTATACTATTCGCTAAATTACTATATTAACAACAAAATTAAATTTTTGTTGCAGTAATTTGAAAAAATGCTGTGGAAACTGCCAAAATTGCTGTAGACAGCTGTTATGTTCTACGGCTGCAATTTTTAACGCCATTGCCATCGATTGATTTCAGGGAAATTCGAGGCCTAGTACCATACCAATATCAAACCAATTATTCATGTTTAATTAATATTCACAATAAAACAAGCATTTGAAGGTTTCATCAGCTCTGCAGCCAATTAGCACAAGAAATATATTTACTGTCCATATGAATAAGATTATAATATGTATACAATAACTTTGATCTAGCCATGTTCGATTTCAGGGAGAAAGTTCGATCAATGTTTTATCATGGATACGATAGTTACATGAAGTTTGGTTATCCTTTTGATGAGCTTAAACCTTTGTCTTGTTCTGGTCATGATACTTGGGGCAGGTAATATATACAGAGCTGTATTCACGATCACTCTTTTGTGGAACAGGGCAAAACATGTGTGTTAATTGCTTGTCAGATTTTCAAAACTAGCTCTCAAAATGTTGCCATCATTTTTTACCTTCCTCATGTAACACCTGTTAGGATTTAGCTTACCAGGGCCTTCTTTATCATGTTTGCAGTTCCTGAAAATCATCTGACTGGTGGTTGCTTCTCCGAAGATTTGTTTCAGGTCCAACTCACATGAGATTAGAAGTTGTCTGTTCAACTAAAAATATAGAACTTTCAAATGGTGTAGACAATAATATTTATTAATTAACCCATTAAGTACTAGTGCTCTCCCCTTGATAAGTAAAATCATCTGGCATTAGACAGAGTAAAATCATCTGGCATTAGACAGAGTAAAATAATAAAGTAGGGCACAATGTACCTTAATGGGTTAATTATAACTAAACACATTGGCAAATAAGCCATTTAACCCATTAAGTGCTAGCGCTCTCCCCTCGATGAGTGAAATCGTTTGGCAATAGACAGAGTAAAATAATAAAGTAGGGCACAACACGACTCAATGGGTTAAGAGATATTTTCATTTTGTATTTAGCTATTCATTGACTTTAATTGATGCTCTTGATACTTTGTTGGTAAGACAAGTTAAATATATTCTCAGTAGTATAATATATTTTTATCTGCTTTCTCATCGCACTTGCTTTATAGTATTTAATTTCAAATATTTAATGTTCTACTGTAGGTGATGGGAAACAAAACTGAATTTGTTCGAGTTGCAGACATTCTTATTGACACTCTAGACTTTGATCGTGATATAAATGTCTCTGTTTTTGAAACAAATATAAGAGGTATACAATTACTAAATAAGTTCTATAGTCAATTGTCTAACCAAAAATTGTTATATTTCGATCATGGTGTTAGAACTGAATTATTTTTATTTGGTACAGTTGTTGGCGGATTATTATCTGCTCATCTTTTGTCTGGACGTGTTAAATTTGAATTGGAAGAAGGATGGCCATGTGAGGGGCCATTGTTGCGGCTGGCTTTTGATGTTGCCGAGCGGTTATTACCAGGTTGGTTCATAAAATGCATTTCCAAATTCTAAAGATGTTACTTACGGGATGAACATCTCACTGAGTGCCAGACTGAATGACAGCTGACTGCTGGAATAACTGACTTGTAGCTTCTTGTAGCATGATTAATTGACCAACCAACTAATTCCTGATTTACTGATACTGACTATCAGGCAGAATAACTTTAACTGATCTTCTAATGTATTTCCTACATCCAGCATTCAATACAGCAACTGGTATGCCATATGGTACTGTGAATCTTTTGGATGGTGTACCTGAGGGTGAGACTCCTGTTACCTGTACAGCTGGTGTTGGAACATATATCTTGGAATTTGGGACCTTGACTAAACTTACAGGTTGATTGTCTTAAACTCATTTTACCTTTCAGAATAGTACATTTAGCATTTTTAATATACACATTGTAAAATGCATGTTATATACAGTATAATTTGTATTCCAGGTGATCGAAGGTTTGAAGATGCAGCTTTAAAAGCATTGGATGGATTGTGGAAAGCAAAGTCGAATATTGGTTTGGTAATCCCGACCTTTATTCTTCACTCTCTATCCTCCGTCTGAGGATAAATTTTTTTTTCTTTGCCCAAGAGTACGGTATTAGAACTAGTAGAACCTGATCCATTCATTCTTTAGGTTGGAAATCATGTGGATGTACAGAGTTCTAAATGGACAGCAGAAGATGGCGGAATTGGTCCTGGTGTTGACTCGTATTTTGAATATCTGCTTAAAGGAGCAATACTCTTTGATTCACCTAGATTGTTGGGTATGTTTGAAGGTAAGGGAGATGACGCATTTTGAAATATAGTAGGTAATAATGAGAAACTTTCAAATGAGAAACTGTTTACTAAAAGCTTTTCCCCAGTTGTGCGTTATCATTGTGTTTGCAACTTTGTATGCCCGTACGTAAGGAAGTAGGAGGGGGGGGGGGGGGGGG